>JAJIBD010006233.1:0-146543 GCA_021461705.1 Cryptotis parvus
CGGGGCTCATTTGCCTCTTGGTGTGTTTCCTGTTGGGCTGAGGGTGCATGCAGGGACAGGGACCCCTCCTGCGGGCCCTCACACCTGTACAGCCACGTCCCTGGCCCCAGTGTCAAGGGAACATGCTTCACTTCAGAGAAGACACTGCACTTGTCTCCACAAGTCCTGCTGTCCCAGGCGTTTGCTCCCTGACCTTTCCCAGGGGGGGAGGCGAATTTATGGGCCAGACTGGCACAGCTGTGCCCACTGTTGGGGCTTTACAGGGCAGTCAGGCTGGGGCAGCTGCCAGTGGCCGCAGGCATGGGGCCCTGCAGGTCGAGCACTGAGCAGCCTGTGGTCCCGGCCATCCTTCTGCCTCTTGGTCTTTGGCTTTCAAAGCAGCCTGGAGGCATCTCCCTGGCCAGAGGCTCCTGCGGTGCCCGGGACAGCTCCGTGACTTCATGTACTGGACATCAGCACCCACTGGAAAGCTCCAGCCTGATCCTTCCGGATTTCAACCTGTCCTCAGTGACTGCTCCTTGCAAGCGTGTGGACATGGATTAGTTGGTGCATCCTTGGGCTCTGCCCGCAGGCACCTGCGTTTAGTCTTCCAGCACTGCCTCGTGCCCTGAGCACTAGAGCTAGAGTATCCCCTTAGCATGGCCAGGTTCCTGCTCACTCTCCCCTCAAAAATATCAATAATGAGTGTGTGCCAGGGACTAAGAGTACAGCAGTTAAAGTCCCCACCTGGCAAGGGACTAGGAGATAGTACAGCAGTTAAAGTGCACGCTTGGCAAGCAACCACTAGGTTCAGTCCCAGGCACCATACGGTTCCCTGAGCACCACCAGGGCTCCTCAACACGGCAAGCTCAGCAGCCTGATTGAGACTTTAGGTGGAGCCCTGGACCTCCTGACCACTCTAGGGCCCCCTGAAAAATCATAATGGTGCTTATTGCCCACTGCTCTTCTCTTTTAAGTCTTACTTGACTCTTCTAAAAGAGGACCTTGGTGCCCCTAGGGACACCCAGTCTGGTGCTGCCCCAGCCCAGCAGTGCTGGAACCCACAGGCCCCAGGAACTCTCAGTCTGGTGCTGCCGGGACCCCCAGGGCCACCAGCCCAGGCAGGGTGCTGCTGGAACTGACCTGGCGGCATTTGGTCTCCACTGCTGCCATTGCTGACGTTTCCTTCTCTTTCCTACAGGCTGCGTGGGCTGGAGGCGCAGCCCAGGTCCACAGGCAGGGGCGGGCAGTGAGGCTGGACCCTGCCGAGAGGGGCCACATTCCGTGTAAGCCAGTGGCAATAATCCGCCTCTAGCCTCCACCGGGACTCCTCAGTGCTGTCTGCCGTCGCCCAAGTCCATCCCCAGCTGTAGCCCCCTCGCTGACTTTACCTAGTGGGATCTTCATGCCACCCCCACCCCACCTGAGGCCCGATGAGTGGCCGAGGGGTGCCCAACCCCAGATTGAGATCTCTGCCTTCATGGTGGGAGATGGCACGGGACCAGCCAGAGCGTGCTAGCCCGTGGGCAGCTCTGGGCACGTGTGGTGGTTGAGTATGCCTTTGAGAAGCCCACCTAAGAGTGATGTAGGGGTATGGGGGTGCCATGAGTGCTACAGGCAACGCTGAAGGGCTGGTCCAGCAGGGGCTGGGGTGCACAGACACGGTGGGGAGGTTGGGATTTCTGTGCTCTACGTCTAGGGCTGGGTATCCCATACACTGCCTTGGCTCGCTTTCAGAGCACACTCGTGTGTGCAGTGCTGTTGAGGAAGGCCCATCTGAGTGACATCTGTGACCTGGGTCCAGCAGAATGCTGTATAAAATAGGCTGAGTATGCAGGGGTTATGCTGTGTCCCTGGTAGAACGTGAAACTGGACAGACACCCTCCCTGTGGCTAGCAAGGCTTTGAAGAGCCTCAGAATACAAGAGCCAAAGAGAGTGGGGTCTGGGCAAGGGTCCTTGCACATGGCCCATCCCTGTCGAATCGTGGACACCACATAGGGTTTCCTGAGCCGTCAGGAGTGACCCCTGAGTACAGAACCAGGAGTCAGCCCCAAGCACCTCCCGGTCCCAACACACCCATCCCCCAATAAAGCGTGCTACTGTGCAAACAATTTGCAGTGTGGTTGGGGTTTCTAAAGTAGGTAAGACCACTTTGAGCCATGTGGTTCTGTGAGGCCACCCAGGCTGCACCTAGAGGGACATTGGGGGCAGGCTTGGGCCCCAACTCTGGATATACTGGCTTCCCGAGGATGTTCTAAGAGGCTTTGTGGGTTCGTTTGGACCAGAGAATCCAGCGCCTCTCACTGCCAGCCACTGCTGCACGACAGGAACGCAGGTCTGCCAGGAGCCGGGCACACCGCAGAGGCCCTGGGAACGTTAATAGCCGGCACACAACGCTCTTCGTGTTACGGAGACGAGTTACGGAGTGTGGCCATGGTGTGTCCCAGGTAGGATGTGGCACTGGACATAAACTGGCGAGCAAGGCTGAGTCTGCGTGAAGAGCGATCATTATGCAGGGGCGTACAGTATTCTACAGTGCGGGCGCAGACCAGACGCCGGCGCACGCTATGCACTCAGGGCCGGTCCTCTTGCTCCTGGGCTGTCCCGGCTGCTCCCACGGGGAACCCCGGAGCCAGATCTGTGCCACCAACAAGCGCGCCAGGACTGGGGCCTCCGCTCCAGTGCGCGCGGGGGCTTCACCCGGGAGCGGAGAACGGCGGGCACGGGGCGCGTACCCCGCCGCCTCGTCTCCCCCACCGCCCAGCCTCGGAACAGCGCCCAGAAGTCGACCGAGCCCTGCCGCCGGCCCAGGACTCCAACAAGGAAGGCGCCTCCCCGCCGGCAGCGGGGCTCGGCTCTCGCGGGAACCTCGGCCGCGTAAGCCACGTCAGCGCCGAGGCCCAACGGCAGAGGCCTGGCCTGAGCCCGGCGTGCTCGAAGGGGCGTGGCATATGGTGGATGGGCGTGGCATCATCATATAGTGGGCGTGACTATGCTAGACGAGGGCGTGGCTCTGGGCCCGGCGTGTTCAGCTTGCTCGGCGGGGGCGTGGTCTCTGGTCGGCGGGGCGGAGCCTCTGCCGTGGGCGTGGCGTGTGCGTGCGTGCGTGTGTGTGTGTGCGTGCCCGCGCGCGGCGCCCGGATGTACAGTAACGCCATTCTGGCCGTGGCGCCCCGAGCGCTCCCTATCCGAGCCGGGCCGGACTCTGAGCAGCGCCATGAGGCTCCTCCCGCGGCTGCTGCTGCTGCTCCTGCTCGCCTTTCCCAGCGTCCTCTTGCCGCGAGGCCACCCCGGAGGTGAGCGCGCGGCCGAGCGGAACGGGGCGGGCGGGCCGAGGCGGCGCGGCGGGGGCGGGCGGGCCGCGGGCTCGGGTGCTGCTGGCCGGGAAGGGTCGGGGTAGAGCCCTGCGGGGTCCCCGAGCTGCGTTGTCGGAGCCCCGCGCTAGCGCCGAGCCATGGCCCTACCTGGCGCCGGGCTGACGTACCTTCGGGCCCGCCCGGCTCCGCACCACCTTCCCACGCCCGTCGGCGGCCGGCCCGGGTCACGGGGACGAGGACAGCGCGCGGGGGCCCGGGTCGGGGATGGGGGACGGCGCGCGGTGGGGGCCGGGTCGGGCACGGGGACAGCGCGCGGTGGGGGCCGGGTCGGGCATGGGGACAGCCGGGTCGGGCTGCGGGGCGCGCGCGGGGTGCGGGGGGACTGGCACGGCCCTGGCGACAGTTGGTGCTCAGTGACCACGGTCGGAGTGGCCACGTGCGCGCGGGCCTCACAGTCCTCACCGCGCCGTCACACTGACCGCCCTGCGGATCTGACCCGGGTGGGCTTTGCACGGAGCCACCCCGCTGGGTGCTGGGACCCTCCAGAGAAGGGGCTTGGCGGGGCGGACCGGGGAGCCCTCTCCTGCTCCTCTCTGCTCTGGGTTGGGCCCGTGGGGGCGCCGAGCTCCCGGGCCGGTGTGGGCCCCCGTGGCGCCCCTCCACAGAGCTCAGCCTGGCATGCTGGGAGGTGGGCAGACCGCATGCCCCCTCGTGGCCTGCGCCCTGGCACCGCCACATCAGCACTCCGCTCCCCCTCCCCCGCTCCTCCCCCTGCTCCTCCCAGGGCTTCTGGCTCGCCTGCCACGGACCTGTGGCCCCTCCGGAGATGGGACGTTTTTCAGGTGCTTTTACTTGTAATATCCTAGCATAACATGCTCAGGTGAAGGGGAAGCGAACGGGTTCCAAGACCCACTTGAAGTTTTACAGCAAAGTAAGATGCTGCTTTTTCTTGCCCTGTCTAACGCAGCAAGAGACTGTCCCCCTGCACAGAGCGGATTTTTTGCAGACTGGCTGTTTGTGGCGCGGGTTTCTAGGTGCCTCTCTGCTCCGCGGAGTTCGCTGCTAAGGGGGCTAGGAGCTCTAGCTGTGCGGGACTCTACTGACTCGGAATCAGGTTCATTAGACCACAGGCTCTGTTCTTCACTTTATGTGCATTTTGGACTTTCTTCAGCACGTTGATGTTGGTGTGTACCACCGGTGGTTCAGGCTTGAGTAAGGTTTACTTCCTACGAATTGCAGTGACTTAATTTGCTTTTACAGTGACTTAATTTGCTTCTATTTTACTGGATTCAGGGTTTCTCTTTTTTGGGGGTCACACCTGGCGGTGCTCAGGGGACCCTATGGGATGTCGGGATCAAAGTTGGGTCAGTCACATGTGACGCAGGTGCCCTCCCGCTCTGGTCCACTAGAAAGGGGCACTGCTCACAATGCTGCAGCTTCCACTGGGTCCTGGCATTTGACTCTGTGTCGTCCCTGGGCACCGTTCAGCCCTGCATCCTGGTCACTCTGGGGACACTCCTTTGTTTCCCCGCTTGCAGGGGGTGTGGCTGAGAGTAGGGAAGGTAACTGCCCCTTTGCAATGAATCATCAGGTTCATTAGTTGCCGCGCAAGACCTAACGGAAGATGAAGAAACTGTCGAAGACTCCATCATAGAAGATGAGGATGAAGAGGCAGAGGTGGAGGAGGATGAGCCCACAGATCTGGTCAGTGCTGGGTATTCGAGGCGCCTGTCATGTCAGATTCGGTGTCTTTGTGGGAAAGTCCCTGGATCCCATCGCCCGAGTCTGTTGTGCCCTTTGCTCCACACCCGCACACCTGTGACACTTAAGGTCCCCAGAGCAGGACAGGTCTGGTTGGCCTCTTGGCGCTTCTGGGGCCTCTGGCCTGCCTCCCTGGCCCCTCTGAGTCCTGGCCAGCACGGGCTCTGCTCCCCTTCAAACTAGAGCTTGTTGGGGTTGGACTCAATTGAGCCACACCCCACAGTTTCTCAAGCTGCTGGCCAGGTGCGCCCTTGCCTGCTTGTCCTTGGGCAGCAGCTGTGCCCAGGGTTTCTAGGGTGCTGCCTGCGGGCTTTATGTGCTTTTCCTTCTCTGAGGGCACACTTGGGGGTCGGGTGATGCACACCAAGAGCTGGAGTTCCTTAACACCTCCCATGCCACATGGTCTAGGGTCTAGGGACAGCTTCTCGGTGTGGGTGGATGCCAGAGAAAGGGCTGGACTCTGGACTCCTGTGAAACGGCCTTATCTTTATGGGAAGAACCACTCACGGGTGTGAGAAGATCGAGTAGTAGGTAATCACTGGGTTGGGGACCATCCTGCCACCTGCTGTGACCCCAGGTGACTTCCAGGTAGTGTGACAGGCGCCAAGTCATAGCACCCAACTAGCACAGCTCTTGTTTGGATTTTGGGGCTATACCCGGCTCTGCTTAGGAGTCATTGTTGTGGGGCTGGGGGTGGGAACATATGGCGCTGGAACTTGGCCTCGTCCTTCAGGCCCTAGAGCAGCACGGTTGAGTCTCCCAGCTTAGCCTCATGGTCCTGGGGCCCGAAGTGCTTATGGAGGAGATGCTCAAAGGGCAGGAGCACAGGCCGGGACGTGGGAGGCTCCATTCTAGCGCCCTAGTCCCCTGAGCTGGGCCTACTGTGTCCTCTGACCCTGTGCAGGGTGTCACTGGCCCATTCCTGCAGCCTTACAGCAGTGTGTTTCCCAGGCGCTTAGAAGTGGGGGCCTGGATGCCGTCAGGACCTACATCCGCTGTAGAACCCTTGGACATGACGTGTGCACATATGGGGCCTTAACTGAGCTGTGATGAAATTATCACCCCTCGCTTCTAGCAGCACCAGCTCAGATGTGGCTCTTTGTCCCAAACCAACTGTAAGCTGGGCCTTGGTTTCTCAGTAACCCCTTCCTTTGTGTGTTTGTTTGTTTTCAGGCAGAAGATAAGGAGGAAGAAGATGTATCTGGTGAGCCAGAAGCCTCGCCAAGTGCAGACACGACCATCCTATTTGTGAAAGGAGAAGGTGAGCGAGCCACAGCCGCTTCAGGGGCTGCTCTCCGGGCGTGCTGTGCAGCCAGAGCAGCTCCTCTCTGCTTCACCCGGCCTCGTTTATAAGGCGGACTCCAGACCTGTATGGTGGAGCAAAGGTGTTTTTTTTTTTTTGCTTTTTGGGTCACACCGGCGTGCTCAGGGGTTACTCCTGGCTCTGCACTCAGGAATTACTCCTGGCGGTGCTCGGGGACCATATGGGATGCCGGGGATCGAACCCTGGCCGGATGGGCCGGCGTGCAAGGCAAACGCCCTACCCTGGGCTACGCCGGCCCCGAGCAAAGGTGTTTTAGCCAAGGCAAAGAGCAAGTTTGCTTATTGGTACAGGATTAAGTGGCCCTTAGAAAGAAACTTTAGGGGGGCCGGAGCAATAGCACAGCAGGTAGGGCATTTGGTTCGATTCCCGGCATCCCATATGGTCCCCCGGGCACCGCCAGGAGTAACCCCTGAACGCCGGGTGTGACCCAAAAAAAGCAAGGAAAAAAAAGATTCTTCTTAAATGTTCTATCATATTTTGAACATAAATGTTCTAGTCATATTTTGTATGTATAGCACAGTGGTAGAGCGTTTGCCTTGCCCAAGGTCGACCTGGGTTCAATCCCTGGCATCCCATATGGTCCCCCAAGCACCACAGGAATAATTCCTGAGTGCAGAGCCAGGAGTGTGACACAAAAAGTTAAAAAAAAAATAAAAAAAAAGAAAAAAAAATTAAAAAAAAACACCTTTAGGGGCTAGAGTGCTAGTACAGCAGGTAGGGCATTTGATTTTCACACTCAGGTTTGATCCCCGACACCCTATATGGTCCCCTGAGCCAGAAGTAATTCCTGAGTGCAGAGCCCAGAGTAACCTCTGAACATCACTGGGTGTGAGCCACCCCCAAGACTTTAAATGTCATCAGTTGTTGAGTCATATTTTGTATGTAAACATTCCTGAGGTATTGGCATTCAGGGGCTGGAGCAATAGTACAGTGGGGAGGGTGTTTGCCTAGCACGGCCGACCCTGTTCCATATGATCCCCCAAACACCGCCACGAGTAATTCCTGAGTGCAGAGCCGTGGGGACAGACTCGGTTCCAGGCTCTCAGCGCTGAGATGCCTGCTGTCTCGGACGTGGTGCTGAAGTCACGTTTTTTCTTGGGCTTGGTTTGCTGCTTGCAGGCGGCCTCCAGCACACCAGTGCCTGCACCGCGCCCCTTCAAGACTCGCCTTTTCCCCGATGGGTTTCTGTCCTTAAGATGCAGAGCCCCGTGCACAGTTGGCCGCCTCTGCAGACGGGCCCAGAATAGGGTCCCCGAAACGCCTTAGACCATCTGCCTCTGCTCTGCTCACCCACCTCCTCTCCTCTCAGACTTCCCAGCCAACAACATCGTGAAATTCCTGGTGGGCTTCACCAACAAGGGACGGGAGGACTTCATCGTCGAGTCCCTGGACGCCTCCTTCCGCTACCCTCTGGACTACCAGTTCTACATCCAGAACTTCACGGCGCTCCGCTGAACACGGTGGTGCCGCCACAGAGACAAGCCACCTTCGAGTACTCCTTCATCCCTGCTGAGCCCATGGGCGGCCGCCCTTCGGGCTGGTCATCAACCTCAACTACAAAGACCTGAATGTGAGCCCTCAACACTACGGGGCTCCTGAGGGTGGGGATGGGTCTTGTCTGCCCACTCTCCTGCCAGTCCGGGCTGGCACGGGAAACCATTGCCCCTGCTCTCAGGCTGGGGCCAGAGGAAAATGGTTGGGGATGTGGGTAGCACCTGAGTTGGTGAGTGTGGGGGGTTGCTAGAGCCGCTTCACAGCCCTTCCCGAGGCTGTGCCTTTGCCTGCTGTAAGGAGGTTCTGTCCTGGACATAAAACGTGGGCATTTATTTTGGAGGCGCAGATGTCGGAGGACCCAGCAGGAGAGCCTGGTTCAGGCTGGGTCCCCACGGGTCCCGCTTCTGCTCTGCCCCTTGGGACCCTTCACTGGGCCAAGCCCTGACCAATCCTGTGTGCAGGGCACATGCTGGATGTTTCTCCCCTTGTAGTGTACTTTTAGTGCGAGAAGCTGTGTGCTCCCATTTCAGACAGAATTCAGCTTCTGTGGGCCTGGGTGGTGGGGCAGCACCAGGCTTAGGCTCGAGCCCAGAGGCGGCGCAGGTGAAGATCCCTGTGCGGTCCTTGGGGCTGTGTCCCAGCCCTCGCAGGACTGAACTTCATCCAATAGACAGACACACACATGTACGCTGTGTCCATGGATCTGCAGCCTTGCTCTAGAGCTTTGCCATCACCCTTGCGGTGTGTGTGCACGAGGTCCCGTTCACTGTCACGAGCTCCTGGGGCCAGGCTGTCCTGCTGTCAGCACTTTTGTGTGCTTTTCCCTCACACTGCCAGGGTGGGACCAGGCTCCCACGCACATCTGGAGAGAGGGCGGCAGCTCTGGCCAAGCCAGGAGCTTTTTTTTTTTTCTCTTTTTGGGTCACACTTGGAGAGGCTCTGGGTTATTTCTGGCTCTGCACTCAGGAATTACTCCTGGAAGTGCTCAGGGAACCATGTGGGATGCTAGGGATCAAACCTGGGTAGGTCATAGAGGGTCGGTTCCTCTGTGCTTTTTATTTTTATTTTTTTTTATTTTTATTTATTTATTTATTTTTTTTGGGTCACACCCGGCAATGCTCAGGGGTTTCTCCTGGCTCTGCACTCAGGAATTACTCCGGCGGTGCTCGGGGGACCATATGGGATGCCAGGGATCGAACCTGGCACAGGCTGGCCGTGTGCAAGGCAAACGCCCTACCCACTGGGCTATCGCTCCGGCCCCTCTCTTGCTTTTTAGAATGAAGTCTTGAGAGGCTGAGTCGAGTGGGCCATGATGCGGAGCTGCAGGCTATGGGGGTGGGGACGGACGTTTAGGCAGTATCTGTTTTTCAGCATGTCTACATTTGGGCTTGTCTTTAAACAGGGCAATGTCTTCCAAGATGCCGTCTTCAATCAGACAGTCACGATCATTGAAAGAGAGGGCGGGCTGGACGGAGACGTGAGTAGCCCCTGTCTTGGTACGGGGCCCTGTGCTCCAGGGAAGCACACACCGGCCAGGCCCAACTGCACCACACCACCACCTGGCAATCCCAGCAGGACATGGTTTGGATTTTCTTTTTGGGCTACACCTGGGATTATTCAGACCTTCCCCTGGCTCTGTTCTCAGGGATTACTCTATCCTTTTGTGGTGCCAGGGGATAGAGCTCAGGCTGGGGGAGCGTGGGGCGCCTGTCTAGCTGCTGCCTTTCCAGCTCTCCAGCCTCGTGGTGCCTAGTTTTGTCTGTTGTTCACTTTTTGTATTTGGGGGGTGGTGGGAGAAACCCACACCTGGTGGTACTTGGGTCTCACTCCTGGTGGGGCCCAGGGGGGCCCAAGGGTTCTGGGATCAGTGCCCTCCCGCTGTGCTGTGACTGGCACCAAGACATGTTTTTAAATGGTGACAGTTTTGGCTGTGTGAATCCAGCTTGATGGTCTCTGCCATCTTCTTCCCACTGAGGAGAAAGCACTGAAGCTACTGTTTTCCTTTTCTGTGGAGGGCTGCCCGGCCGTACCTGGTGGTGCTCGGGTTATTCCTGGCTCTGCTCAGGAATCACTCCTGGTGGTGTTTAGGGGACCGTTCTTGTTTGATGGGGATCAAACCGGATTGACCACGTACAAGGCAGGGGCCCTTCCTGCTGTGCTATCACTCCGACCCCAGACACTATTACAGGTTTTGTTCTGAAAAAAGAGTGGTGTGGGGTTTTGTGCGTGAGTTATGAACTGCGTTTGTTTTACAACAAGCTTGTCAGTGCTCAGTGGTTACTCCTAACTCTGCACTTAGGAATTACTCCTGGCAGTGCAGGGGGACCATATGGGATACCAGGGATCGAACCCAGGTCAGCTGTGTACAAGGGAGACACCCTACCTGCTGTATTATTGCTCCAGCCCTGTAATTTTTTTTTTTTTTTGCTTTTCTTTTTTTTTTTTTTTTTTTTTGCTTTGGGCCACGCATGGTTATGCTCAGGGGGTTACTCCCTGCTCTGTACTCAGGAATTACTCCTGGCAGTGCTCGGGAACCATATGGGACGCCCGGGATCGAACCTGGGTCGGCCACATGCAAGGCAAACGCCCTACCCACTGGACTGTCGCTCTGGCCCCCGGCCTTGTAATTTTTAAATTATGCAAAATAATACTTGAGGGATAAAGACCCCACTAGAATCCTGTACTGGCATCTGAGTGCAACACAGTTCATTTTTTTATGGTTGTTTTGTGTCAGGGCCTTCCCTAATGGACCAGTTGTTCGCAGATGAAGTATATTTATAAGACTTATTCCTGCTTCGAAGTGAATTGGATATGTTTTATTTCATAATCAACTCGCGACCTTGTGTTTTGCTCAGTATCTCCTTGACACTAGCAGTGCCTTTCCTTGTGGATTGAAGCAGTGTGTTTTCCTTCGCAGAATTTTCATGCTACATGTTCCTTGCTGGCCTCGGGCTCTTGGTGGTGGTTGGTCTGCATCAGCTCCTCGAATCTCGGAAGGTAACGGTGGACGAGTGTCGTGTCGTGGCCAGGTTCTGTTGCAGCCTTTGATCCCCCATGTCGGTCCCTGTCTGTCAGTGAAATGAGACTTGGCTGTGCCTGGATCTTCTTGGGTCCTTGTCTTGCTCACTGGATCTACCTCCACACACCTGGCGGTGCTCAGGGGACCATATGGGATGCGGGGATCGAACCCTGGTCAGCCGCATGCAAGGCCCTTCCCGCTGTGCTGTCCAGCACTATGACCTCATTCTTACGATGTCCCTTTTGTATTTGCTGGGACGGCTTGCAGCACGGGCAGTTTGCTCATTAGCGGCCAGAAGAGTTTCCATGAAAAGTCTTGGCTAGGGGGCTAACTTGCAGGTGCACGCTGGACCCGACCCAGTGACTGCTGTCTGCTGTCACTGCTGCTGTACATTCTGTCGGGTGTTGGTGAAGCACTAGCCTCGCGCCCAGTGTCCCCTTCAGAATTCTCGGGAGCAGCTGCTCTGCGGGGACACGGGCTTAGTGCAGGGCTTCATCTCCCAGTTTGCTTTCCTCGTTGCCATAGTCGGCATTTGTTTCTAGATGCTGTGTCTTTGTTTTTGCTTTTTTGGGTCACACCAGCGACGCCCAGGGGTTACTCCTGGCTCTTTGTTCAGGAATTACTTTGCTCAGGAATGACTCCTGGCGGTTCTCCGGGGGACCATATGGGATGCCAGGGATTGAACCGGGTCCGCCGCGTGCAAGGCAAACGCCCTCTCCGCTGTACTTCTAGATACTTTGTCTTAAGGATAACGATGTCTCCAGCCCAATTTCTTTTTTTTTTTTTTTTTTTTTTGGTGCTTGGGCGACCATATGGGTTGCGGGGATTGAACCCGGTCCGGCTGTATGCAAGGCAAATGCCCTACTGCTGTACTATCAATCTGGCTGGCCCCATTTGAACATTGTTATTTATTTATTTTATTTTACTTTTTTGGATCACACCTGGCAATGCTAAGGGGTTACTCCTGGCTCTGCACTCAGGAATTACTCCTGGCGGTGCTTGGGGATCATATGGGATGCCGGGGATCAAACCCAGGCTGGCATGGCCAGCCGCGTGCAAGGCAAACGCCCTACCCGCTGGGCTATCGCTCCAGCCCAAATGTAGTTATTTTTAGCTGCTTGTAACTTGAGACCTAATTGTTGAGATACGTAGTTAATATTTCTTTAAAGTAAGGATTAGGCGTTTGCCTTGCCTGTGGCCAACCTGGGTTTGCTCCCTATACCACATAGGTGGGGTCTCCTGAGCCCGTATCGGGTCAGAGCACAGAGGCAGGAGTGGGCCCTGAGCCCTGGCGGGTGTTGAGTGGAGTCGAATTGCTCCCACTGCAGGTGCTCTAGGGGCCTCGTCCCAGTGGGCTCACCAAGGGTCTCTTGGTATGGACCCGCTCCAGGTCCGTATTTCAGCCCCAGTGCTCCGAGACTGCAGGAGCAGCGTGTGCTGGCTGCTCTGGGGAGGACACCTGTATCGCCTTGGGGAGGGGCTGCTGCAGGCGCAGAGCAGCACAGCAGGACCTTTAGTTGATGCTTGTTGGAATCACAGCGGCTGCCGTGGCATCCGGTCATGCCCCCTCTTCCCGCAGCGCAAGAGACCCCCGCAGAAAGTGGAGATGGGCACTGCCAGCCAGAATGACGTGGACCTCAGCTGGATCCCCAGGAGACGCTGAATCAGATCAGTGAGTGTGTGGCCGTGCCCGAGGCCATCCGAGTCCTCACGCTGGCGTGACCGGACCTGCTGGGTGCAGGCAGTGCCTGGTGGAGGGAGCGACGTGCTCAGGCTGACGGGCGCCCGGCACCGCCTCCCCTAATCTCTGTCTCTTCTCTCCTGTCGGCTTCAGTGCAGAGTAGAAGAGGTGAGACTCCGTTCTCGCGGGGCGACAGCGTGAGATGCAGTGCTGCTTGCTGTGTGCTGGCTGCTGGCAGCACCGACATTGCTCACACGCATGCGTGCGGTCGGAGTCGCTGTAGGAGCAGGCTCTCCCTGCGGGTGGGCACAGGCCCGCCCTGCTCCCGCCTTCCGGTCTCACAGCCGACACTCAGCACATCTGTTTTGGCGGGACAGTGTCTGTGCTGGCCCCCTTTGGGACCCGTGCATGGGAGCATCCCAGCACCGCCTTACGCTAGAGGAGGGTGTTCTGAGTGCTGAGGCATGAGAGACTGGGCCCCGCTCAGCTCCCAGCTCCGCCAGGCATGTCACGGTGGTAATGGCCTTGTGGGCCCAGGCTGATGCTGGGCACTGTGGTTGGCAGGGGGAGTCAGCTCCTGTGCAGGGAAGAGTTTTCGTGGGAGAGACTAGTGGATAGGCAGAGCTGAGGGTCGCAGTGGCTTCTCTAGGGAGCGCCCTGAACACCTATGGGGTGGGCATCGCAGGTCCTGGCTGTTCTCTAGGTGTGAGCATTCCTTGGCCGTGGCATGGGTGGGTTCTTTGGTGTTCTTGTCCAGCCTTTTGTTTCTGCTGACCCTCTGTGGAGGGTCTGGCCCCTGTGCGTCACTTAGAGTCGTGGACAGAGCCCCTAGTCCCTATCCACAGAGGCCTGCTTCAGGCTAGTGGCAGCAACTCCTGGGACTCTCCTCACTTCAGTTTCCTCCTCAGTGAGGTTCTGAGACCCCGTCACTGCCCGCGCCTCCGGGTGCTTGCTCAGCATGCTGCCTTGGCAGCAGTCATTTGATTGAGGCAGGGGTGGGGGACCTGCAGGTGAGTCGCTGAGCAGCTGCGTGACCTCTGCCGGACACAGCTTTGCATGTGTGCGTGTGTCCTGCATTTGCTGGTCAAGTGCAGGACACGCTGAGGTGTGGCGGTGGGGCTGCGTGCATGGGGTGACCTGGCAGTGCTTAGGGCTGCTGCTCTGTGGTCAAGGGGCTGGTCTGCCCAGGCATGGTGGCACGCCAGCGCATGCAAGGCCAGTGCCTTTTGCCTTTTATGTCTCCAGACCCGGAGACACTTGTCCAGGACCTCTGGAAGCCCAGACCGCCGGGTGCTGTCAGCCCCTGAGCCCTCTCTTTCTTTGCAGATAAAGCTTCGCCGCAGGTGCCCAGGAAGCGGGCCCAGAAGAGATCGGCGGGATCTGATGAGTAAATGTTGTCTGTGCCGCGACTCAGTGTGTGCCTGACGCCCTGATGTGTGCCCGCTGGGATGCACGCGGAGAGCCCACAGCCACCCGCCCGCCTTGTGTGGACTGCTCAGGCCTGGTGCCCGCTCTGGGGCCTAACACCGCTGAAACGCACTCGCGCCCATTTTTTTCTAAAGTAACAAAACGTGGGTTTTTAGACCATTGAAATCTGTGTGTGTGCATGTGTGCGAGTGTGTGTGGGGAGAGAGTCGTGTCTTCCCAGATCACTGCTGAACTACCTGAAGCTGCCTCTAGGATACCAGTATGATGTGTTGCCACCCCGGACACGTCCTGCCCCCTGCCCCACTGCCTGTGTGAGCACATGGGGGGCAGAGAAGGGGGGCCGTCGCCAAGGGCAGACCACCCAGGTGCTCGTGATCCACGTGGCGTTCTAAAGGCTTAGCTGGCAGCTGCTGCTGACCGCAGCGCACCCTCGGCCCAGTCTGAGGGGTCAGGGGTCTTGTTTTTTTTTTTCCCCCAAACAAAAAGGAAATAGTGTATTTGTGGGAACGGAGAACTGGGTGTGTGTCCCTCGTCTGTCCTATTGTACCTGATGATGTTCTCTTTGTTTGGGCCGACTTGGTTGGGTTTTGTAAGGGATCCTTTCTGTTCTAAAGCGTCTTGCTGAGACTCGCCGCAGGTGAGCGTGAGCGGCGGAGACGTCCCAGCAGATCTGGGAGCACAGGAAAAGAATTGATTGGGTTTTAATGGTTCTTTAATCTTCGGGATTTTACTTGTTGGTGTAATTTTTTTTATTTAATCTGAAAAAAAAATCAAAATGTTAAGTACTTAAAATCTCATGATTTTAAGGTCTCAGCGCCAAAATGAAATTGGAGTTGTAAGACCCTTTTCAGGGAATCACTCGTCCTGGGTAGTGGCTCGGTTTGTCTCTGGCCAGACTGGGTCAGGCGAGAGGCTACAGTCCCCACCTCGGTCTGTGCGACTGAAGCGGCTGTTCCTCAGCTGCAGGAACATACACACGCTTCACTGCTTCTCGCCGGCGAGTCACCCCTCAGCCAAAGCCAGTGGCGGCTGAAGGGACTGCAGACGCTGACCATTCGGTCAGGCCCAGCGTGGCGAAGTTTCTGTCCCGGACATGTCTGTGCTCTCAGCCCCGTCTTTCTACCCTATACATTTGTCAACGTTTATTTTGAACCTGCGCTGTGAGCTCTGAGGAACTGCAGCTTCCCGTCCAGGTCAGGAGGCCTCCGCCCGCCTCCCAGACCATGTCAGAGACATCTGTGTAGGGGTGGGAGCCTGCTGTGCCTGGCATGCTGTGTGTGTCTGTGTGTCTGTGTCTGTGTGTGTCTGGCTGTGGGCTGAGCTTCGTTTGCTTTTGCAGCGCAGCCTGAGCCTCTGTGGGCAGCCAGTCGTAGGTGCTGCGCTGAGCTGGCTGGGAGACAAGCCAGGGGCTGTGGTGCAGTGCCCGCGCAGACGCGCCCGTGGAGAATGGAATATTCTGTTCCACGCGGCTTGTTCAGACACACCGAGTAATAGATTCTTGACGCCTTTCCAGCCTATTTGGGTGAAGTTTCTGCTTTGATGGGTTCATGCCGCCCAGCCCTGGTTCCAGAATCTCCGTTTAGTGTTCTGGGCGCCTGGCCCTGCTTCACCGCCTGGCGTTTGGGGGAGTGGGCCCACAGGGAAGGGTTCCCTTTGCAGTGACAGCAGCAGAGGGACTTGGGGCAAGAGGCGTGTGTCGGTGTCTCGCGTCTCACGAGTCTGGTATCACTGCAGTCTGGTAGTGCCCTGAGTGTCAGCCAGCAACTCACAGAAACATCAGAACTTGATGACTTAGGTTTTACGTCCTTTGTCTTCAGTCTCTCCTTCCAAAATTAGATGTTAGCTTCAGCTCACAGACAGTTCAGATCCGTTTAATGCGGCCTACCCGATTGGACATTCATAGCCACGAAGTCAATAAATATGTTTGCATTTTATTCTACACAATCCCACTGGTCTTTGCTGGGATTCTCCAGCTCACTGGCTGCTGGGCAGGGGGTGGGTGGCTGGGCAGGGCCACGGTCTGCAGCTCCCGGGTCTGCCCCCTTCCCACTGCAGAAGGGCTAGTTCCCCGTTTGTGCTGTGGGGCAGGAAGTTGACGTGTTTGAGGTGGCAGGAGCCACTTGCCCAGGGCCCTGCAGGAGGAAATGCAGGTGCTGGGTCTGGCCACACCAGGATGGTCTGGACTGTGGGGTCCCAGCAACCCCCCAGAGGCTGCTCCAGGCTGGGACGGTTGGGGGGGGGGGCGACGGACCATGACATGCTCCAGTGGCCCTGACACGCAGCAGGACCCCGTGACAAGGGGCTCAGGCAGGGGGCCCAGCTTTACGGTGTTGCCTGCAGTGACCTCATTAAACATGGGAGCAAGGGTGACAGCCGCTCCCTGGACTTGGTGGCTGCCATGGAGCTGCTGCGGGGAAACGACCCTGTAGCCCTGAGCCCTCCGGCACCTCCTTCCCACCTCCCCCACTTCGTCTTGATGGTGTGGAGTTGGGGGACCACTTCCCCTCTAGGGGGTGCACCTTCACCTCTGCCTGCTCTGGGCCCGCCCCAAGAGAAGGCACAGGCCACTGGTTGCATGTTGAGGCTCTTGGAGCCGCGGTCAGGCATCAAGCTTGCTGAAATGGAGCCTCTTTGAAAGCGGCTGCAGATGGGGCCCCCTGCCGCATTGGGGACACAGAAGGGGAACAATAGGGCCGCCACACTTCCAGCGGCATCTGGCGCCAGCCCAGCCACCAGCAGCTGCTCCCAGGCAGTGCAACCCTTGCTACGGCCCCAGCCCGGGAAAAAGGCCATAGGAGTGGTTGAATGTTAGCACCCTCATCACCCACCCCCAGAGCAGTGCTCTCAGGGCCTGATGCTAGGGAGGGTCTAGAAAGCATTAGTTTCTTGAGGCACTGATCACAGCTCTCTGATTCAGATCCATTGCTTTCAGCCTGCCACTGCCCTCTGCTGGAATCTCCCCAGGTGAGGGGAGAGCCCTGAAAGCAGGTCTGTCCGATATAGGCCGCTCCCCAAACCCCTTCACTGTGTGCTTGGCTGCCTCTGCTGTTCGTAGGCGGTACTACAGTAAGTGGCCGTGACCACCCTGAAGTGGGGCTTGGCTGCCCTCTGCTGCCCTTTGGCCATACTGCAGTGAGCTACGCTTCCTCTGCTGCTCATGGCTTACTGCAGTGAGCAACCACAACCACACTGCACTGAGCTCGGCTGCCCTCTGCTGCTCAGACAGAACTGAGCACCCACCACCACCCTAGAGCAAGCACCCCCAAACCACCCTGCACTGTTACTAGCTCGGCTGTCTTCTGCAATGAGTGTCGTCCCCCACCCCCAATTGTATAATGACTACTGCCCTCTGCTGCTCAGGGGCACTACTACAGTGACCTCCCCCTCCCAGGGTTAGCCCCAGAGGGCTGGGGGAGAGAATCCAATGGAGGCAGGTGGGAGCCAGAACCCAGCCTTAGGTGGTTCCGGTGGAACTGCAGGGCCATCCCCCAAAGCACAGGCTCAGCTCGCTCACCTCCCCAGACCTTCGGGGATGCCATACAGCCTCCACAAGGCCAGTTCTGTCTTGGGGCCCGGGCAGGACTGGAGAGACCTCCCACACTCAGCATGCTGCTGCTGCCCTCCAGTAGGGGACCCCCACCCAAAGCCCCATCGTTGTTGCTCACTGCTTGGCACGTGCGCCCATTCCAGACGGCCCTCCTGCCTCCAGGCTCTGCTGTGTCTCCAGGTCCCCGTATCCCTTTGTTGTTTCAGGCACAGGAGGAGGGAGCTGCGGTGCTGACGGTGTCGCCAGACAGACCCAGGAGGCGGCCTCTCCTGCCCCACCTCGGGCCACCCACAGCCCGCTGCTGCTTGCTCCCTCCACAGGGCAAAGGCCAGGCGGCAGAGGCCATGGTGTGGGGGGGCCCGAGATAAACTGGGGCACCAGGTTGCAATAAACAGCACGACCACCCCAACATGGCTGGCTCTGTGGTGGGACCTCGGGACCCAAGGGGGCCATGTCTTCCCCAGGGTGCAGACCTAGAACGCCCTATTTTGGGGTGTGGCTGTCAAGAGGCTGGAGTGGGCTCCCGCAATGTGCAGCGAACGGGGGTGAAGCCGCTGGTCACGGGGCCCATGGTCTTAAGCTTCTCGAGACGGGGCCCAAGGCGGGTGCATCAGCCGGCCATGTCAAAGTCAGCCCGGGGTGGGCCAAGCTCAGGGACATGCTTGGCCTGAGGAGCCGCCTCTATTCTGGGCCTGGCTGTACTCACAGTCAAGACCCTTGGACCCCACTTTGGTGGCACGCCCCAGCCTGGGGACCAAATGTTGAACATGCTGTGGAAAAGTAGAGTCACCTGCCGGGCAAGGTGGGTGCCTGGACGGAGGTTTGGCACATCTGCATGATCAGACAGGGAAGGCCTTCACCAGGCGGGCCTGGGTTGGGCCAGTCCTCTGCTGACCCTGGACATTGCACCCTGCTGAGTGAGGGGTTCTGGGAAAGTCTGTGTGGGAACCCCAAAGACACCTGCTGGGTGCGTGACCCCTCGTGTACACCAAGCTCTTCTGTTAGGTCCTGCCTAGGGGCAGGTATGCCTCCGGCATTCTGTCCTGGGGGGACCCCTGCCCAGCCCGTAGAGTGGGATGGTACTCAGGGCCACAGGGGGCATTTGTGTGTCCTGGGGTCTTGACAGGGTAGGGACCCTGGAGCCCACAGTCCCCACATCAGGAGATTCCACATTCCAGTGGTCTCCCGTGACCCTGGGTGCAGCCTGGCCTCTCCTAACTGGACACCAGTTCCCACACCCCCGGCAGCCCGACAGTGGAGGATGCTCAGGTCCACTTTCAAAATAGAACATTTATTGCTTTGACGTTTGATACAGAACAGCAGCCTCTAGCCACGCACCGGAAGCTGTGGACGGAGGCGGAGCCAGTGACGGTCCGCACGTCCCTGTGTGCTGCGACGCCTCCTGGCGGGGCACAGGCATGACAGCAGCCACGGGTGCCCGTGGGAGCAGGCGGGTCCACCCGTTCCTTGTCTGCTCCTGCCCGATGCCCGGCTGTGGCTGCGGGAGGGGAGAAGGCCCCGGGCACGGCACTGTGGTACAGCCAGGAGCATCATGTAGTGATCGAGTCCCAGCACTGTCCATAGATCAAAGGGGAAAAACCATAACACTTGCACCTCAGAAAACTTTTCAGAAGATCCACATATATATATATATGTATATATAATTTTTTTCGTAGAAGCCCTGAGAGGAGGAGAGAGAGAAAATCAAAATGTATAGAAACAAATTAGCTGGACATGCAGACTATGCTGATTCACCCGGAGTCGGAACAATCACAAATTTCACAGTTTCATATGGGGGGTGGGGGTGGGGCGGCGGGGGAGGCCGAGCAAAGCTTTCAATCGACAGTGAGGTTCCTGCTACGGCCTCGTGGAGGGGCAGGCCTGGCCCGACCCCCTCGGGCACGAGCATTAGTGTGGAGAGATGCAAAGAGGAAGAGAACATGAGAAACCCCAAATAATAATAATAATGCAAATAACAATCATCGAATGGGGGGGGGCAGGGGCGGGGCGGGGAACTTGATTCATGTTTCCCTTGAGTTAAGGGCAGAAGCGGCTCTGCTGCCCAGGCAGCCCCAAACCCCTTCCCACCAAGCCAGGCCCTGGGTTCCCCCAGCCTGCAAGCCCGGCACCAGTGAGGGAAGTGGGGGACCTGGAGGGGCCCTGGGGCTCGGCTACAGTAGGGTCTGGGACACGCGCCATGCGGGAGGCCACCCTGCAGTGGCCACAGGGGCTACGATCTGCCCACTGCCCAGCTGCCCTGACCCCTGCACGTGGCCCACACAGCAGCACTGCAAGTGCGAGAGGAGGGTCCAGCCTGGCTGCTCCTGGGCGGCTGGAAGTAAGGCTTATCTGAATACAGTAGGAGACCCCGGCCCCGGCGCCAGGGAGTGAGGGCAGAGCTAAGGAACACAGGGACCTGGGTCTTGGGGACAAATATTGCCCATTAGTTTCTGCCAACTGCAGAGCCCACCAGGTGGGGCCCCACAGTAATAATAATAATAATATTAATAATACATAGACCCAAGGGCGGCAAGGCCCCAGGGAGCCAGGCCAGGTGCCTGCTGGGGTTGGGGACGGGGGAGTCGGGACACCGAGGTTTTGCACCTCTGGTTTTGGCTGGAACCAGTGGGACCCCTTCTCGCACCGTGTGCCAGGTCTGGGGGCCAGGCAGGCGCAGCTGCACCAGCTGGAAGGCATCTGGGACCCGCAGGCGCAGCGACAAATTCACATCATCATCTTCCAGTTATGGGCAGCGCTTGCTCCGCTCCAGCTCACAGAAGAGACGCTCCTGTGGCAGGACGGCGGGACCGCCACCCGCATGGTGGCGGCAAAGCTGACGTGGTCGGGGGCCCCCCAGGCTATCCACTGAGACACGGTGACGGCTCAGTCCCAGGGTGCAGCGAAGGCACCGAGTGACGGCTGGTTTCCCTCCCTGGCAGGGACGCCAGATGGTGGCTGTGGGCGTGGTGGTCACTCCAGCCCTGGGGGAGGCGAGTCATCGGGTGGGGGCCGGGCTGCTTGCCCTGGCGTCTCCGGTGCTGGTGCTGGGCTCTCGGGCTGGGGCTCGCCTGCCTCCACCTGGCCGCCACCCGCTGTCCGGCCTGCTCCCTCCTCCTGGGGCCCACGGCCTCACTCTCTGAGGGGGTGTGTGCCACTGTGGGTGGACTCACTCCCGCTGTCCTCCCTGCCGCCTCCTCGCGGTCGCTGTCCTTGCCCTGGGGCCGGGCGTGCCGGGCCTTCTGGTGGACACGCTGGTGCCGCACGAGGCTGTGCTTCAGTGTGAAGGTGCGCGCACACGTCCTGGCATTTGTAGGGCCGCTCTCCTGCGGGGCAGACGGACGAGTCACCCCAGGACACCACACCGCCCCAGTCCGCCCGGTGGAGCTGGGAAGGGGGCTCCTGCACTCGTGTGTGGGCAGAGCCATGACCACAGGCACCGATACAATTTGTGGCTCTGTTCTTCTGTGTGTGCATGGTGCTGTGTGTATGTATGTACATGGCACTGTGCGGGGTGTGGATGTGTGTTTGAGTGGCACTACGTGTACACAGTGCTGTGTGTGTGAATGTGTCTGTCACTGCGTGTGCGGTGCTGTGTGTGTGAACATGTGTGTGCGTGGCACTGCGTGTACAGTGCTGTGCGTGTGTGCATGGCACTATTCAGGTGTACATGCATGTACACGGCACTGTGCATATGCCACACTCTTAGGTGAACCCCTAAGGGCCCCCTGCACCGCCCGTCCGACACCCGCGTGCTGCGGGCCCCCGCCTCACCTGTGTGGGAGCGCATGTGGCGGGTGAGGTCCTGCAGGGACCAGAAGCGCTTGCTGCACACGCTGCACACCTTCTTCCTCTTGTCTGCCTTGCTGGCCGCCAGGCCCCCCCCAGGGCTGCTCCGCCCCACCGTTCCTCTCCACCAGCCTCTCGGGCTCCCCGTCGGAGGGGGCCCTCCCCTTCCTCGCTCTGTTTCTCGGCGGGGCCTCTCCACTGGCTGGGGTCTCCAGCGGCTCTGCAGGCAGTTCCTTAGGCTCAGGGCCAGATGTGGGGGACCCTTCATGGGCCTCGTCCTGGCCGTCCCGTGCTCGTGGGCCTTGCGGTGTCGGCTCAGGGTTCCCAGGAACTTGAAAGTCTTCCCACACACATCACAGGCCTGCTTCTGCTCAGCCTGGCCCGTGCCCAGCTTGAAGTCCATCAGCGTGCTGGCCAGGTTCAGGTCCAGGCTCTTGTTGCTGACAGTGTCCGACTCAGGGCCGTCCACATCTCTGCCCTCAGCTCCACAGCCATCTCCGGGTCCTGGGCTCCCCAGGGCGGCCCCGTCTTCCCCATCCTCTTCCTCCACCTCTTCCTCGTCCTCCTCAGCGGGGCATCCCCCGGCCTCTGGGCTGGGCAGCAGCTCCTTCTCCCGGGAAGTGAGGTCCAGCACCAGGCCTCCTGTGGCGGCTGGTGTATCAGCATCCGACTGGCTGTCTGCAGGGACAAGCACAGCTGGGCTCAGCACCTCCCATCCAGCTACAGCCCTCCGCCGGGCCAACCCGGCACGAATCGTGACCCAGCTGGAGAGGGAGGATGGGTGCAGAGCCAGAGGCAGGAGCCAACAGCCGGGGATGTGGGGGCATGTCCTGGCTCTCCCTGGCCCCATCCCTCAGGGGCATCAGGTTTGGGAGCCAGACACACGGGAGAAGGGAGGGGAGGTCAGCAGAACAGTCCCGACTCAGGTCAAGGACACGAGCCCTCAGGGGCACACCAGCCCGATGACCAGTGCAAGGGGTGGGCCCAACTGATGAGCAGCACAGAGGGACCCCCCCAAAGCCCCACAGCAACCCTGGAGCACTGGCGGCCATATGTGGGCACTTGATGTGGGTCCTTGGAGCAGAGGCTGAAACCAGAGTCCCTGCGTGACAGGCTCTCCCTCTCCCCAAAGCTCCCGCTGTGTCTCCTAAGGGAGATCCTGGGACCCCACACAGGCCAGAGGGGTGGGGTCCGGGACCTCGGCTGGGGCAAGGCTGAGCCTGCCACTCCTCAAGGCCCAGAACCCAGGGCAGGGCCACTGCAGGAACTGTGAAGGCAGAGCTGGGTAGACTCCAGGGCTGGGTGTAACCTGAGGTGAGACCTCGGGGCAGGTGTACCCCAAGAGCTGGTTGTCACGATAGGCTGCTGTGGGGGCCACTGCCCAGAACAGTCACCTCCTGTGGATGTCTGGAGGCCTCGGAATAGTCAGTGGACGGCGTGCAAGTTCCCCCACAAGTACTTCCAGAAAGGACCCAAGGTGTGGGAAGTATATATGGGCCCCTCACCCCAGAGCTCACGCCGGCGCCAGACTCCAGGAACATGCTCATAGGCTGAGGTTCAGCTGAGCACGACTGGGGCAGGTGGGGGCCTCGGCAACTCCTGGTTCCAGCCACTCTGCAGGTCTGCACTGAGCACGCACGGCTGAGTTCTAAGTAACTGAGAGCCCGAGAGAAGCCTGAGCACCCATGGCTGAATTCTGAGTCAACTGGGGAGGGTCCGAGAGAAGCCTCAAAGCACATTCACGGGCTGTGGACGTGCGACCCCAAACTCAGCGCTTACCACCCAGCCCTGATGCCCTCACGGGCGGTGGATTGTGGGACAGAGCCGAGAGCTGGGAACAGGGTCCCTTTCTCCTGTAAACACTGGGCCCTCAGGGCCCGCTTTCCCTGAGGAATGGGGTCTGACAGGAGGATGCAGCAGGGGGTTGTGCCTCTGCCCACTGGAAGTGGTGCCGCATGTCGGCTGGTTGTGTGATTCCTTGGGAAAACCCATCTCCTGGGAGACGGGGTTCACCAGACCATGATGTTCCTAGTTTATTCAGAAGCTTGTTAGAGACATAGCCCCACCCCCTCACAAACGCCCCCAGGCCCCACTTCCTGGAAGGGATTCTCCCAAAGGAAAATTCTGTCCCCAAACTGAGCCCGATCCTTTCCCCGGGCAGGGGATGAGGCACAGGCAGGGATGAGGGCCACAGGGAGAGCTGACGAGGGCCTTTCCCTGTCTCAGGTTCTGTTCTGGGGGCAGGCCTAGGAGTTGCTTCCAGAGGGTTCTGTGGGCTTGTGCCCAGGAGCCGTCTCTGCCCTCTCAGTCACCCCACACCATGGCTCCAGAGAACCCACACCTGGAGCAACTCTGGGGCACGGTCTCTCACTGGGCTGCTTACACCTCCCAAGGCATTCAGGGGGTGGGGGTGGGGATGACGCCAATTTCCACTGTAGGAACTGTGTCCCTTCCTCCTGATGAACACCACCGGGTCAGCACCCCCAACACGAGAGCACCCGCCCAAGTCTGGAAGAACGCAGGGGATCTGGGAAGTCTCCTCGGTGCCAGGATGCTTGCGGACAGGCGCAAATGAGTGGTGCGCTGGGCAGGGCCATGGAAGCCTGTTGTGGGGGGCAGGGCCAGCAGGAAGCAGAAGCAGCAAGTGCAGGGCAGGGGAGCAGCGGCTCAGGCCCAGCAGTGGCGAGCAAAGGTGCATGCAGGAGCCCACGGGCCCGCGCGGTCACAGGCACAACAGGGGCTGGACCTGCAGTCCCCGTGGCCCGGGCGCTACCTGTGCTATCAGGGCCCGCGCCCTCGCTCTCTGCGCGGCGCCAGGAGCCCATTCCTCCGCGGGAGCAGGCGCCGAGTCCGTGTCTGCGCAGCTGGTGCCGCCGCAGTTAGACTTGGTGGAAAAGAAGGCGTCGCAAGTCTGACAGGGGAAGGGTTTCTGACCTGCAGAGAGAAGACACCGTGACCACCCGCTCGCTCACACCAGCAGGGGCCAGGAGACGGCGCCGAGAGTGACCACCCACGCTGACACCAGCAGGGGCCGGGAGACAGTGCCGAGAGTGACCACCCACGCGCTGACACCAGCAGGAGCCAGGAGGCGGCGCCGAGGGTGACCACCCGCTCGCTCACACCAGCAGGGGCCAGGAGACGGCACCGAGGAGAAACAGTGTCAGGGACCAGAAGGGAAGAGGCATTTGCCTTGGAAATAGTGAATTTAGAACAGAAGCAAGAAGCTGCAGAGCCAAGCTAAAGGGTCTGCATGCATGCACACGCGCACTTACAGTCCTAACACACGCATGCACAGGTGCACTTAGTCCTTACACATGCATACACACATGTACTTACAGTCCTCACATACACATGCACGTGCTCTTACAGCCCGCACATGCACACGGATACTTACAGCTCACACATGCATACACGTGCACTTACAGCCCTTCTACATGCATGCACACACGTGCACTTACAGCCCGCACATGCACACGGACACTTACAGCTCACACATGCATGCACACACGCATACTTATAGCCCTTCTACATGCATGCGCACATGTGCACTTATAGCCCTGATACACACATGCACACACTTAAGAGCTCTGATAAACACATCTATAGCTCTGATACACACATGCACACGTGCACTTAGCCTACTGTGTGTATGTACACATGCACTTGCAGCCCTCTTACACATATGTGCATTTACTACCCTCACACATAAGCATACTTACACCCCTCCTACATGCACACATAATCCCCACTCATACATGCACAACACCATATGTGTACACAAACACACTACCCTTATACATGCCACAATCTCCATAAACACATAAACAAACACACACAACCCCCATACATGCATGCACACATGCAACTCCCACATCACACAAACTGCCAAGTGTATACTAGTCCTCCCATCATGCACACTTGCACACATACACACAGCCCTCATAGAGTCCTCATACCACACACTTACAGCCCCAACAACCCTCATACATTGTCACACATGCACTCACAGCCCTCACACATGCACTGTGCTCTTATAGTCCTCACATGTGCACCCGTGTGTACACACAACCTTTCCCCACACGTGTGCAGCACTCGTCATCAGAGCAGGGACGGTAGGGGCCAGGGCTCGCAGAGATGGGAAGTCAGGGAGGAGGGGAGGGGGATGCCATGGAGACTCCAGGAAAGGGCCTCCCTTCTCCTCTGGTGACCCCCCAGAAGGGCAGCCTCTACCTCCCTCATTCTCTCCCCTTACCACACCAGCGCCAGCCAGCAGCCCCCGGGGACAAGGAATGGAGTGTGGTGGACCAGAAGAGGAGTCTTAACACCCCCCAACACCCCACTCACGGACCCGCAATGCCCCAAGCCAGATGCGCTCTCACTGCCATAGACATCCTTGTACCCCACCCACTTACACCCACACCCTCACCCGATGAACACACACCCACACATGTACACACTGCAGCCGCTCAGAGGCACACGGGTGTAGTCAGCATGCCCACACATGCACTCATCCACATATGTTCACAGGCACACACGTGTGCAACCACCCCCACAGCCTCACTGCTCCTGCAGCTGGTCTTGGGAGCTTGGGCTAAGGGGGGCTGCCCATGCCCCTTCCCCCTCACGGGCACCTTCTCTGACTGTCACTGGTCCCAAACCCACCCGTGGCCCCTCTGGCCGCGAGACACCCAGAGAGGGAGCTAGGGAAGGGCCTGAGGTGCCTGGCTGGGATCTACCCCAGGCCCAGGCTCTCAGCTCCCCTAGGATGCTGGATTGGGCTGGGGACCCTGGGGACCACTGCCAGGTGTGAGGCTGGTGGGTGACAAGGTGGGGGCACAGGGTCGACCCAAACGGCAGGTCAGGAAGACGGGACATGATTGGGCGTGTTGACTGCGACAAGTCCACTGAGGGGTGGACACATAGACAGTCACCTATGACAGACACCCACAGGTGGTGGGGATGGCAGCGGCCAGCAGCGCCCCAGTCAGCGGCAGGGATGACTCTCCTGCTCATAGCATACAACTCTCGCCTCGCCCTGCACTGCCCAGCCTGTCGGCCCATCACGAGCAGCATCTCTGGTACCTGCGGGGCCGCAGGCACAAAGGCTGGGCATGGTGGGCAGGAAGCCCGAGCATGGCTCCGGTACCACCAGGCAGGAATCTGGGAAACAGCAGGACCAAAACCAGAGCTGAGGGGAGGTGAGAGCCCCCAACCACAGAGATGAAGGGAGGCGAGTGCCCCCACCACAGAGCTAAAGGGAGGCGAGTGCCCCCACCACAGAGCTGAGGGGAGGCGAGTGTCTCCACCACAGAGCTGAGGGGAAGCGAGTGCCCCCCACCACAGAGCTGAGGGGAGGCGAGTGTCCCCACCACAGAGCTGAGAGAAGGCGAGTGCCCCCCACCACAGTGCTCAGAGAGGCGAGTGCTCCCCACCACAGAGCTGAGGGGGAGGAGAGTGTCCCCACCACAGAGCTGAGGGGAGACGAGTGTCCCCACCACAGAGCTGAGGGAAGGCGAGTGTCCCCACCACAGAGCTGAGGGAGGCAAGTACCCCCCACCACAGAGCTGAGGGGAAGCAAGTACCCCCACCACAGAGCTGAGGGGAGATGAGTGTCCCCACCACAGAGCTGAGGGGAGGCGAGTGTCCTCACCACAGAGCTGAGGGGGGAGTACCCCCACCACAGTGCTGAGGGGAGGCAAGTGCCCCCACCACAGTGCTGAGGGGTGGCTAGTGCCCCCACCACAGAGCTGATGGGAGGCAAGTACCTGCACCACAGAGTTGAGGGGGAGGTGAGTGTCCCCCACCACAGAGCTGAGGAGGAGACAAGTACCCCCCCACCACAGAGCTGAGGGGAGGCGAGTGTCCCCACCACAGAGCTGAGGGGAGGCGAGTGTCCCCACCACAGTACTGAGGGGAGGTGAGTGTTCCCCCACCACAGAGCTGAGGGGAGGCGAGTGTTCCCCACTAAAGAGCTGAGGGGAGGCGAGTGTCCCCACCACAGAGCTGAGGGGAGGCGAAGTGTCCCCACCACAGAGCTGAGGGGAGGCGAGTGTCCCCACCACAGAGCTGAGGGGAGGCGAGTGTCCCCACCACAGAGCTGAGGGGAGGCGAGTGGCCCCACTATAGAGCTGCGAAGAGGTGAGTGTCCCCACTACAGAGCTGAACAGAGAAGAGGCAGGTGGCCCCAAGTCTGAACCCCTTGCCCAGAGGGGTGGGCGTTGCTGAGAGGGGCCACCATGAGACAAATGAACCATCAGGGCGATGGCAGGGGACTGTGGCATGGTCGCATCAGCTCCCCATGTGGAAGTAGAGCCAGAACTGGGGTGTTCTGGCCCTTCTTCCCTTGCGGTCACCCCCCCCACCCATCCCAATGAGGTCCCAAAGGTGGCCTGGGACTGCAGGACCAGCCACCGCCACCAACGCAGCTTCCTGTTGACAGTGACATTGAACCGGACTCCCTGAGAGCAGCTGTCATGAGACCCCCGGGGCTCTGCACCCTCAAGTGTTCCTGCTGCCACTGGGGTGGGGGCGAAGACCCCAACCTGGGGAAGGCCACCCTCTAGGCCTGTAGGATCCTGTGAACAGGAGACCTGCACCCGCCCCCTTGCAGACTTGCAGGGTCCTCCATGGACAGGAGATGACCCGTCCCCACAGGCTCCCAAGGACCAAAGACCACCTGTAGACAGCACATCAGGGTGCACAATCAGCTGACACCCCACTCAAGCAGGGCCAGACGCTGTGCCCCCAAACATGGTGGGGCGACCCCACCTTCCTATAGCCCAACCCCCAAGCTGAGACGGAGCTGCCCACAGCCTCGAAGCCAGGCCCACACCACAGGCCTGTCCTGACAGGCACCCGCCCGCTTCATCACCCTTGCCCCCGCTTTGCACGCGCCAGGTGGCAGGAGGTGGGGGTACAGTGGCAGAGCTTAAGTTAGGTGCCCCCTCACAGGGCCCCCACAGACAGGGAGGTGACCACCCCACAGGATCCCCTATGGCCAGGAGGTGCTCCCCCTCTGCAGTCTCATAGGGTCTCCATGGACAGGTGAACCCCCACCCCATACACACATACATGGACTCTGGAACCTCCCCAGGATGGAAGGTGAGGGCCAGCACTGAGTCTGTCCTCAGTCCTGCTCCCCAACCTCCGGACTTAGGGGAGTCCCAACTCCTCTTCCTCTTTCCCTAGACCAAGCCCCAGAAAGGCCTGCACACGGCAGCCCAGGCACCTCCTGTTACTCCCTCCTGCTCAGAAATAGCTCTGACGGTCCCTTGAGCCCACCTTCCGGGGGCTGCTTGACGGGGGTTGAAGGGAATGAGACACACCCCTGCCTCCTGCCTCACACAGTGGCACTGTGGACACACAGACTCGCTCGACCGCTCAGAACTCTCCAGAAGGTGGGTGGAGACCAAGACAGGACACAGGAAGAAAGTGTGGACCGAGACACAGGGTGAAGGGCTGGGGCAGAGTCCAGCACAGCCTGGCCCCCAGCACGGCCAGAGCGATCCCACGACAGTCACAAAGAGGTGGACGCCACGTGGCTCTGGGTCCCGACGGGGAGACTCCACAGTGGCCTCCTGCCTGCTCTTCTCTGAACAGTTCTTGGCTCTCAGCCTGAGGAAACTGCCTCAGGTCCTACGTCTGGGGTGACTTTTGGGTGACCTGTGTTGTCACTCAGGGAACTACTGATTGGGGTGTCATCTGGGAGAGCCAGTCTCCAGAGGGAGGGTGGAGAGCCAAGTGTGGGGTCCTGAGGATGTGGCGGCTCCAATGCGCACAGGAAGCCCATCCCTGCGGCCCCACAGGGCCCAGGGGCCTGCAACCCTGTGCTAGGTCAGGTCCCCCAGAGCAGCCTGGTCCCCCAGGCACAGAGGGTGAGCCTGGCACCCCGAAATATGGATGCCCCCTGCATGATGTAGACACAACCACGGGGCGACACCCCACCCCACTCCAACCAGTGCTTACGGTGTGCGTGAGCAGGTGCCTCTGCAGGGAGCTGGCCCAGGGGAAGACGCGTGGGCAGTGGGGACAGGTGAGTCGCTGCGGGCAGCCAGGGGGACGAGGCAGGCCGGGCACGCTGTGCCTTGTCCTCTGGGGGGCCAGGCTGTTCCTCACCGCGGTGTCCTGCTCTGGCGGCTCATGCTGTGCACTCTGCAGGAACGGGGTGAACGATGGCTGTCTGTGGTGGCCAGCATCTTCTCCACGCTGGCGAACTCGCCACTCGAGTCCAGGTCGAGGCCTGCACTGGGAGCCCGGGGCCGGCTCCGCAGTGCGCGCTTCGTGCCTTCTTCTTAGACGGGCCTGCAGGCCCCAACTCGGGGGCGACGGGCTCTGGGCTGCTGGTGACAGGGGGCACCGGGCGGGTCACTGCACTCGGCTGGGCTGCTACTGTCGGCTGGGACGGAGGCAACTTTGGGGACTCCCGAGCTGTCCGTGGAGGTGAGACCCGGCCCCGGATCAGGCACCTTGGCTCTCAGCAAGGTGGGGGGCTGAGGACACGGAGGAGATGATCTGGGCGATGGAGGCCAGTGGGGGCAGCTCCTCTGACGCAGGGGGCTTCGGCAAGAGCAGAGGGGTTTGGGGCGCAGGGGCCGTAGCAAGGCCGGGCCGCCGAGCAGGCCGGAGCCACTGACCAGCGTGGATGAGTAGATGGGAACTGCTAGGCGGACAGAGCCCTGCAGGGTCTGCGAGTGACCAGTGTCTGGCGAGGAGGTTACAGAGGGGCCACCCGGGGCTTGGGCTTTTCCAGTACCCCACTGGGCCCCACAGTCACAGCCAGTGTGGGTGGCGGGGCGGCCGGCTCTGTGCAGTCTGCTTCCTGTGCGGGCTTCCTCACCTCGCCGACAGTAGGGGTCTCCTTGTCTCCTCTGCGGAAGTTCTTGGGGATGGACAGGTCAATGGGTTCCATGGAGCAGTCGTAGGGGGTGGTTCTAGCGCTGAGAAAGACGCTCTGGTTTTCCTGCTTCACGTGCACAAGCGCCAGGCCCTTCTGGGAGAAGTCCAGGGGGCTCGCTGAGGTGCACCGGGAAGCTACTCGCCGGCTCCAGCTTGACCGTCCACGTGTGGCAGCGGGGGGCAGCGCCGCGGCGTGCAGAAAGCCGTTGTGCGGCTCCAGGAAGGTGGCCAGGGGCTTGCGCTCTGCGGCGGGGGCAGCAGGGCCGGGCCCGTGTCGGCAGCTTGAGCACATAAGCCGTCGATGTCGCTCTCCGGGCACGTGCATGTGCTGCTTGAGCACGTGGTGCACACAGTTGCGCGGCCGCGGGTGAAGGCAGCGCTGCACTCGCGGCACTCGAAGGGCTTGCGCGGGCCTTGAGCGGAGCGCGCACAGTGGGATGTGCACGCCAAGCAGCCGCGGTGGTGCTGCAGGTCCTGACCGCAGAGGCGGCACACGGTGTCGGGTGCGCAGAAGGCGTCCACCAGCTCGGCGGCGCTGCTCGTCACGTACTCGATGTTCTTCTCGATGTCGCTTGCGCGTGGCCTTCAGGTGCTTCTTGCGCAAGTGGCGCTCGCAGTTGGCCTTGACGGTGAAGGGGTACTGGCAGATGCGGCAGATGTAGGGCCGCTTCGCCGCTGTGCGCGGCGCAGATGGCGGATGAGCGCCGCCTTGTCGGCTGCGATGTAGTCGCAGATGTTGCACTGGTACGGGGAGATGCCCAGGTGCGGCGCACGCGTGCGCGCGCAGCCCCCCAGAAAAGGCGAACACCTGGTTGCAGAAGCGGCAGGGGTAGAGCACCTTGCGCACGGCCGGCGCCTTCTTGCTGCCCGGCCCCGCCATGATGGCCTTGAGCTCGGCCTCTGTGACCTCCTGCTTGATCTTGGCCTCCACGCCCAGGGGCAGCAGCGTCTCCAGGATGCTGTCCTGCTCCAGCTGGGCCTGCATGTCTGCCGGGCCAGCCAGCTCCGAGCGTGGCGCTGGCAGGAAGAGGGACGTGGCGGGTGTCCCCGACTTGGACTGCAGCAGGTGGGCCTGCGAGGCGGCCTCCATGGCACCCCTGAGTAGCTTGAGGGGCGGCTGGGGCAGGCTGGGGCTGGTGCAGCGGAGGAGGTCTGCTGGGCGCTGACCAGCGGGGTGGCGTGGAGGCGGCCACTACCGTGCGCGGGGCGTGACCAGGGGCTTTGGCTTCAGAGGGGGCATATGCTTGAAAATGGTCTGCAGCGGCGCGGCCGGCGCCTTGGACAGCGGCGGGAGGCTGAGGTGTGGGGGCGCCGCTGCGCCATCTGCAGGATCTGCTGAATGTCGGCCAGCTCCACGGCCGACTCGCTGGACACCGGCTTCACCACGATGCCGCTGTCGGGCTGGAGCAGGAAGCCCTTCTGGAAGGGCAGCACGGCCAGCGAGCCCCCATGGCGGTGGTGGAGAGCCCCAACACGGCAGGGCAGCCCGGCTCGGGGGGCAGCGGGCCCCGCAGCGCCTGCTGCTGGATGGCCTGGTTGTCGTCGGGCGGCTGCTCCTCGGCCGGCCGCCCCACCTCCTGGGCGTGCTGCAGGCCCAGAAGAGCCAGGAAGCGCTTCTGGTCGCGGGCGTCGTCGGCGGGCGGGCTGCGGGCAGGGCGGGGCGCAGCATGGGTCTGCGCATGCAGGGCAAGTGCCGCGGGCATGGGGAAGGCCTTGTCACACGTGTCGCACACGCAGCGGTGCTGCTCGCTGATGCAGCGGCGTAGGTTGGTCTCGCACCAGGCCTGCAGGCGGGCGGGTGGTTAATGGGGCGCACGGACTCCAGGGACCCCACCCCAGCTATGCCCTGAGACTCCTCCCACCCTCCACGCACCCTCAGCTCTGGGTTGACCCAAAGCACTGCAGGGCCCGGCCACCCAGGAGCGGCTTCTCCTCAGATACAGTAATGTAACAATGAATAAATAAGACCAAGTGTGAGACAGCGTGGAGCAACTACACCCAGGCAGCGCTCTGGGTCTGGGCGGCCAGGCACGGCAGGGGACAGCAGAGGGCGCCCAGGACCCTGTTCCCAGGTGGGTGGGGCCAGCGGGACCAGCAGGGACTCTGCTCTCTAGGTGGTCACTGTGGGTCCTGATCACCTGGGAGATGCGCGGGAACTTGCGGCAGGAGAAGTCAGTGAATCCCAGATCATGGAAGCCGGCGGGGATGGCCGGGTTGTTCTGGATGAAGGGGCGCCGCGGCGGCGCCACGCGGCAGCTGCTTGTGCACCAGCGTTGTGGCGCAGCAGCCGCGGTGCGCGCGGAACGTCACGCAGCACACGTCGCACCTGCGCAGGGAGACGGGTGATGAGGAGCGCCTGCCCCGCCTCACGCACACCCCGCCCGGAGGGGCACGCCTCGAGGATTAGAGGTCACGGTCAGCGCTACCCCAGGCGCCTCTCCGGGCTGGATCCCGAGTTCCTGCCGGACTTGGAGAGTATCACACCCGTGTCCGCGGTTGCCTCCGCAGGACATTCCATGGCCTTGGCCAGTGGCCACGGAGAGAGAAGCCGCGCCCCAGGCTGCGGGAGGAAATGGGCATCATGCGGCCAGAGGGTGCCCGGAGCCTGCCCACGGGACTGGTCTGCTTCTGTGTATTCAATTCAGGGCCTGGCGGTCTGAGCGTTCAGGTCGGCATGCATGAGCGCCACGTGGTGGAGCAGCTTGACTGTGGCCCAGCCCACCCCAGGGAGTCCCTAACCATACAGACCCTAGAACCACCTCCGTGGGAAGGACTCAGAATCCCCCCCACCCTGCTCCACGGCCGCCTCCAGTGCCGCCATCTACCTCAGTGGGTTCTCGGAGTGTGCCTCCACGTGGCTCTCCAGGCTGTACTTGCACACAAACTTCTTGAAGCATATGGGGCAGTAAAGGAGCTCGTCACCTGCCTTTTCCAAGTCCCCTGAGCCATCATCCAGCATCTGAAGACAGACAGCGGCCACTCAAAGAGCTGCCTGAGGGGGCTTTTGCCCTGAGAGGTCAACCTGAACCAGAGGCATCCACAGCACTGCCCTGCCTCCATCTATGGATCCACTATGCCCTAATCCACCACCCTGACCCACCATCCCCGGAACCAAAATCCCCCGATCCATCATCCCCTGATTCCACCTCTCCAGTCACCCACGTATATACCACCCATCAGGCCGTGAAGTCACCCACCCGCCGCTCACCCACCCATCCATCCCCACACACGCACACTTTGACCCACCCACCCACATGCCCACCCATCTATTCCTCTACATGCCTTTCCACCATCTACCCTCCAACACTTCCACTCGCCCACCCTCCTGTCTGTCTAATCAAGGTCAACAGGCACTGGCAATTTGGGGAGTGTGCACAGCAGCCCAGGAAGCCCCTTTCTGTCTGGACAAAGGGGCGAGCACAGGGAGCCTGCATGCGCTTTTGAGCTGCACAGGCTCGGTGAGGTCTGGGGGGAAAGTGAGGGGCACACACGGGCGTTGTGTTCTGAGACAACCCCCCACCCCATCCCCAGGCGGGCAAATGGAAGAGCTCGGCCAGGTGGGGGAGGCCGAGAGCCCTGTGCTAAAACAGAAGCCGCCGGTGCCGGGCACCCACCTTCTTGGCAGACGCCAGATCTTCCTTCTCAGACTCGGCGTCGTGGCTCAGCTTCCTCTTGGAGGACAGTCGCCTGCGTTTCAGGGGGGGAAGGAGGGGCCGCCGCTGTGGCCCCCACTGGGGTCCTTCTCGTGGATCTTCATGTGCCTGTAGAGCACACGCACACACACATCAGCGGATCCAGGGGCCTCTCCCACCCCACAGGACACTTGAGTTTCCCGAGCTGCTGCTTGTTTCGAGGAATGAGCTCAGGGTTGCTGTCACGCCACCCTTCTTTGAACCCTACGGGCTCCAAGGCCCAACCAAGACGCAGTCCCTGTCCGAGCCGCTCACCACCAGCAACCCGAGAGGATGTGCCGCCTGGGAACACACGAGGCACAGCAGATGTGGGAGCACTGGTCCTGACCTGGGGTCCCCATCCTTGCCAAGAGCGCCTGTCTGCCTGTAGCATTCCCTCTCCTGCCTTCCCAGACACAACTGGTGGGGGGCAGGGGAGACCAACAGGTGGGGCTCATGCCCCAGTGAGTGCCACAGAGCTCCTCCAGGACCACCCACGGGAGTACGTCTGTTCCAGTCTTTCCGAGAGCAAACCTGGTCTGCAACAGGTCCCCGGATGCACGGGGATGAATGTCATCACAAAGTAACCGTCCCCCAAAGCCAGCGCGACAGTACAGCGAACAGGCTGCTTGCTCGCATTGTGGCCAACCCAGGTTTGATTGCCAGCATCCTATATGGTCCCCGAGCACCACCAACATCATTCCTGAGTGCAGAGCCAGGAGTGTGCATCACTGGGTGTGCACCCCCCAAGAACCCAGTAAACAAAGTCCCAGTTCTATGCACAGCACACACCCTGGGTAAACTGAGGCAGGAGCACATGGCATGGAGCCTGCTGCAGGCTGGTCCACCTCCCCAGAGTCGTGTCTCCTACTGCCTTCCCAGGCCAAGCAGGAAAAGGTCCCCTGAACAGAGAAGCCGCCCTCCTTGGCACGGCCCACATTGAGCCAAAGAAATGGTGGTGAAGCAGCATGCGCCCAGCCGGGCATGTACACTGGCACCAACGTGCATTAGCGAAGTTCCTCGGCGCTAAAGACCTGCTGTCTTCTAGGGCAGCATCGCAGACACGGCTGGGCCTCATTTCCTGTGGTGGGCACAGGGGGCAGGGCAGGGTGAGAGCCCCAGCCCCAGCGCGCGCAACACCTTCAGTGCAGAGCAGGGACCAGATAATAGCCCGTGACCAGGGCTGTCTGGCCAGCGAGCAGAGCGCACCCCGACCCCTAATGGTATTCAGGCCCCCACAGCACTGCTGCTCCAGACTCCAGGCCTGCCGACGTGAAGGCCCAGCGACAACCCTGTCCCCCTCCCCAGACCTCATCCCATCCCACCACCTGCGCCGTGACCTTCAGCAGCAGCAGAGCCACACTCGGAGTCTTTTTTTTTTTTTTTTTTTGCTTTTTGGGTCACACCCGGTGATGCTCAGGGGTTACTCCTGGCTCTGCACTCAGGAATTACTCCTGGTGGTGCTCGGGGACCATATGGGATGCCGGGGATCCGAACCCAGGCCAGCATGGGCCAGCAGCATGCAAAGCAAACGCCCTACCCGCTGGGCTATCGCTCCGGCCCCACACTCGGGTCTTGAGTATACCCTGGGACGGACCTGCAGCTGCCCACTGGGTGCCCCCTCACTTCATGCATGGTCTTGAGTGTGACTCCCAGGAGCACAACACTGATGCCCACGGGGAGCAGGGAAGCCCAGGGGTGTAGCTCCATCACCAGAACCCCGAGTTCTCTTTTCTTCACGCTTGATGCCTCCTGGCATCACTTTATCAGAAGTGACAGGAATCGCCGCCTGCTTCCAACCATGTGTACATCCCCTCCCTGTGTCTCCAGACTTCCTCCACAACCTTCCGTGGTCTCAGGTGTGATGACTGTACGTTCAGGGTCCTACAGATGTCCAGGCAGGAACCATGCTGCTTGGCCTCTGTGAGTAGGGGCCAGCGCTCACGGCCACCTAGTAGTCTGATGCGCATTTGGGCAAAGGTGGTTCAGGGTCCATCGCCTGAGCCTCAAACTCAGCTGCCCTGGTCCCACACCTGCAAGCACAGGTCCCCCTCACCTCGGCATACCCAGTGATACTCCTGGCTTACTCCTTGGAGGCTCTGCTTGGGGGACCATATGTAGTGCTGGGTACTGAATCCAGGTTGGCTACATGCAAGGCCGGTGGCCGATCCACTGTCCCATGGCTTAGCTTAAGCCACTGTTGTTTGGGGAGAAGGCAGTTCCTTTCTATCCTGGTCCCCAGGCAGTGGTCTCCATGACCCCCACTCCCAGGGAGTCCCATCCTTCAGTCATAGAGGGGACCACTGACCTGACTGACCCCCCCCAACCCCAACACCGGACTTGGTGTGCAACCACCCGGCCATCTTCCTTCCCTTCTGGCTGTGGTCGCTCTGTACTCTCTGACAGCCCAGCTGGGACAGCCCCTGATATGTGCTCACGCGGACGCCAAGTGGGCTCCACATGCTGTGCAGAAAGGGAAGCTAGCTAGACATGGCGTTGCCGTCTAGCCCAACCGCCACCCACAGCCATGCTCCACGGCCCACTCCTGCCACCGAAATCCTCATTCCCCGTGGGGAAACCCAATCCAAGGGAGGGGCCCACAGCCTCCCAGGTGAGCTCTCTGTGGCCCCAACACTCCGTGGGCGAGAGCTGGCCCCCTGCCAGGCTGCTGGGGCCACTTTCCTATTGCATGGAGGGGTCCCCACTGCCCGGAGCTGCCGGGAAGAGCAGGCAGGGGTGCCCATTTCTATCCATCAGACTAGGTGGACGTGAGGGGTGGCCCCTACTCACGGGTGCCAAGCAGCATGGTTCCTGCCTGGACATCTGGCAAATGGGAGGCCATGACGGCTGGGCCCATCCTGCACAGAGGGGTTTTGCTGAGCCCAAAGGTCAGTGCAGGGGGCAGAGCGGGGTCCAGGGTCATGTGGGGGTGGGTTTCTGGTGCCTGCCCCCTGCATAAGTGCGGCGTGCGTGTGTGCACTCCACACGCATCAGCGCTCACGCAGACAGTGAGTGGGCTCGGCCGGCGGCTACTCGCTCCAGCTTGTCGGGTGCAAACAGGTTGGACGGGTTGTGCCCAGACAAAGGGGGAGAAAGGCAGGTTTGCAGGGGACTGGGGCCCGCATCTGCCCCCTGGTCCACAGCCTTCCCACTGGACCGGACAGGGAGAGGATGGCCCTAGGCGGCCACAGGCCCCGCCCCACCCTGCCCTACTTTCAGCGCCTCACCAGGTGGTTCAAGTGTGGGCAAGCGCCTGCACCTTCCCCCAGGACAGGAGGAGACGCAGCCACAGGAACCAGCGGCTCCAGGATGCGGGCGGGTCCAGGGAGCACAGCCAGGAGCCCTGCAGGTTGGCAGGGGCTGTGTGAGCAACAGGCAGGGCACAGAGTCCACAGGTCTGGAGCACGCCGGCCTCTGTAGCCCAGTCCTCTCTGATCCACCTCTGAAGGTGGGTGTCGGTCCCCGCATAGCAGTCAGGCCCTCCAGGGCACAGGACCTCCCCTCATGACTCAGAGACCTCCTGTAACCCCCTCCCCTGAATCTTCGAGAAACCTGGGGGGCCACTGGCCAGCACAGCACACATTGAGGACAGGACTTAAGTCAGAGAAGTCTCATCCCCTCAAACGTGCCTGCCAAGCCTCAGAGCTGGGCCAGGAGACCGGCTGGTGCTTAGGGCTCGCACCCAGCAAGCGCCTGACTCAGGTCTGAATCCTGGTACCACATGGTCCCCGAGCACTGTCGGAGCAGCCCTGGAGGTTCCCAGTGGTAGCCGAGTGCCCCAAGCACTGCGGGACTGAGCAGCACATCCTCAGGCCCTTGTACTGACCAGTTACCTGGTCAGCAGTGGGCCCCCCTAACCCCCCCAAATCACCCATGATCCTCATCCGTCCAGCGCCTGCTGGAGACAGACTCAGAAAGAAATCGGGAATGGAACCAACACGCAGCAACCCTGATGCTCGCATGTTGCTCGCATGATGAAAGACACCTGCAGGGCGCCTCGTGAGGAGTCAGGTGCTCCCCATGCAGAGCCACAGCTGCGGGCACGGGGCAGGGGCAGAAGCTGGGGCCCGCCGCGGGAAGGGGCAAAGGCAGGATGCGGTGGGACGTGTGGTGAGCTCTGGAAATGCTCTCGCCAGAACCATGGTGGGGATGCAGGTCCTTGCGTGCCTCTAGACAGAGCAGCAGCCTCCAAGGCCTTAAGACGCTCTGGCTCCCAGGAACACAGACTGAGAAACCCAACAGCTGATCAAGGCCGCACTCAAACACACCAAGAACCACAGTTCAAGTGCTGGACTACACAGGTCACTTTTGGCTGCTTCCAGAGGCCAAAAAGCCTGGCCCAGGGTCAGCACAGGAGCGGGAGGCACGAGCCCTGCAGTCCCCACCCCCGCCACCCAGCCAGACCCTTACCCACCGCCCGGCTACCCACCTGTGCATGTTGCCATTGGTGGTGAAGGACTGGCCACACACAGTGCACTTGTAGGGCCGCCGCCCGAGTGTACCAGCATGTGGCGGTCCAGGGAGCTGGCGGAGCTGAGCGACTTACCACAGATGCTGCAGGAGTGGTCGGCCCCGCCGTGTCCGTGTTGTGCTGTGGGTAGCAAGGGGCAGCATCAGGGCTCTGGGCTAGGAAGCCACAGGGGTCGCGACATGCCCTGCCCCCCCGCTATGGTATGGGGGACACAGGCAAGTGCCCTCCTGGGCTCACGAGTCAGAGAAACACTCCTGCGAGGGAGGCCGCGGACACTGCCCAGCTTGGGGCTTCCCAAAGTGGGTGATGCCCCATGCGGGCCCATCAAGGGGCTGGCTGGGTGCGAGGCCCCCTGATGGAGCTTATCTCCACTCGGACACCCGAGGCTGTGGCATCCAGCTCTGACAGCCGGAAGACACTCCAGCAGGGCAAGGCAGGATAAAGGCAGGACACTGCCCTGGATGACCATACACACACAGTCAAAATCATGGGCGTATACACACACACTTAAGGAGGACAGACACACACCTGGAGAATGTACACAGTGACCTGATGCTACACAGCATGCAGTATGCACACCTAAGTATGCAAACAAACATACACACGCCTGGTGAATGCAAGTGGTGAGCTGGTGCCGCACACGCACACACACAGTTACACACGTGCGGGCACACACGCACGTATACACACCTGGCGGATGTGCGTGAGCTGGTGCTGGGTGCTGCAGAGCTTTTCACACAGTGGACAGCTGTAGGATGATTTCTCCTCCTTCGTCTCCTGCAGAGAGCAGCAGAGGCTGAGTCCTGCCCAGGGCCTCCCTTTCTCAAAGGCCGTCCTGGGCCTCGGCTGTGGACAGGGCTCTACCCCAAGATATGCCTGCATGGGGCACGTCACCATGGCCACCGTCACCAGGATAGCAAAGTCAGGGGGTACCCCCACAGACTCCCTGCCCCGGCAGTTGGCATCACCCACTGTAGTGGAGATGGGAATCTGGCCTGGGACTCCTGCCCTCTGACCTGCATCCTTTCCCACGCTTCACAGGGGCAGCCAGGAAGTGGGCAGTGGAGCCCCTGAAGCTCCTCCCCTCCTGTGCAAGGGAACAAGGGGACACAGTCTTGGCCCTGAGCATCCAACTCCCCAGCAGACTGCCCGAGCGTTGAGGAATCCCAGGGTGGGCTGACCCCAGAAATGGGGTGTGCCCCAAGCTCCCGGGGGAGCCTCGAAACTAAGGCACCGAGTGCTGTGGAGTGCAGGCAGGCCAGGGCAGAGACTGTCCACTCTGAGTCTCTCTCCCGCACACCTGAGCCCATTCAGAGTTTTTCTGCAGCTGCTGGTTTGGACCCTGTTTCTGCATGAGGGAATAGGGTCCAGAGAGGACCAGTCAGAGAGGCGCTGAATGCAGATGAGGTGAGAACCTTCTCCCCACCCTCACCACGAGACAAAGGGGTCATGCAGACGGGGCGCAGAGTCCCGCAGACCAGGAGGCTCCTGAGCACCCCAAGGACAGGACAGGACATGCAGATGGAGGATGCGGGGGAGTCGGCGCGTCAGGCTCACCAGTCCGTGCTCACCAATGAACTAGTTTCCTCAGGCCCCAAACCCACACATGGGGCTGCAGGAACGTGGGGTCCCCACCCAGCACCTGACCAAACCCAGGCCACATGCTTATCCCGACCCACCCGGCCCAGGCCAGAGACCATGGTGATGAACTCTGCCTCAATGGCTGACTAGCCTCAAAGACACTCAAAAATAACGTCTGCAGAGAGCCAGGGCCCGCCCATGCCCACAGATGTCAGACCGGCGGGTGCGGGGAGGCTCCAAGCACTGGGCATGTGCTAGAGCGTCCGTTCTATCCCAGTACCACGGGTTCTGAGCACCAACGGGTGGTGGACCTCAGAAGCCAAACCCAAACCTAACAAAAGGTGAGCCTGCAGGTGTGGCCCGCCCCATCCTGTGTCCAGCAGTGCTGGCAGAGTCCCTGGCCGCCACCACACCCCTGACTGGAGCAGGGCTGAGCCAGGTTTTTTCTCCCTGAGAGCTGCCGGCAGGCGCTGACAGGTGCCGACACAGCTAAGGTGCTAACTCCAGCCTGATGAGGCGCCGCCACAGCTAATCCAGGCTGGAAAGAGCAGTGAGGCCATGGGCAGCATCCCAGGCTCAGCTCCTGCCTCTGCCATTACCCCAGGAGGGTGAGGAGGGTGGGCCTCAGGGAGGTGAGCAGTGACAGGCTGGTGCCCCCTGGTGTCCTGAGTCCTCGGCCGTGGCCTGCAGAATGGGGTGGTAGATGTCTGTCCCAGGCTCGGACGTGCAGTGGCAGGGATGGGGTAGGGGGCGCATGGCAGATGGAAAGATGCACAGGCAGGACAGAGAGAGAGACAGAACCTGTTCTCGAAGCTCACGCCGTGCTCGGGCCTCAGGCGCCAGTACAGAGGGCAGCAGAGAGAGAGGAGAGAGAGAGGAAGGTCAATGCCCACCCCAGCCGCGCGGTCTGCCCATAATGACGTAATCTGCAGGGCTGAGGGGATTTGGGAGGGCCATGCCTCCTCTACACCCCTAACCCCATGGTCAACACAGCAGAAACCCCAGCGGCTTCTCCAGGCCCCACGTGAGGATGCACATGAGGGACTGTGACCCTCCAGAGGTGTTCCTTCCCCGAAACCTGAAGGACTGACTCCTCTAAGGGGGGACTTGTCACCAGGCTTCCACGCCGGCTCTCTGCAGGCTACTGCAGAGCCCCTAAAGTGTCCACAGTGACCCACTGAGTAAGGACTTGACACAGAGGGACGGACCCCAGAGCTGCCAGTGGAGGGTCCAGAGAAGGTCCTCTAAGATGCATGCTCCTGTAGGCCACGGAACTCAGTCCTGAAAGCTTAGGGCCATGTGCACAAGCCTGAGTCAGGGGAGGAGGGGGTCCACGGATGCATAGGTGTGTGTGTGGTGGGGAGCACAGGCGTGTGTGTGTGTGTGTGTGTCCAGACCTGTGAAAGCAGGTGTCTGGGGGTGTGCAGGGTGTTGGGGAGGTATGTATCCATTTGCTTGCAGGGGGTCTGTGTGCACAGGAGTGTGTAAGTGCATGTGTGTGTGTGTGTGCCTTTGTGAGTGTGTGTACATGTGTGTGTGTTCAGGTGTGTGGGGTATGTGTGCACAGGTGTGTGTGTGTGTGTCCCTTTGTAAGTGTGAGTCTGTTGGGAAGCCGCTTCGAGGGGCTGCAAGCTAAGTGTAGCTGGAGCTTAAAGTAGGGCATGTCACCCAACATGAGTCCATGTGTTTGCAGGTGAGTGTGTGTGTGTCCGTGTGCAGGTGTCTGGGACTCTGGGTTGAGTGGTGTTTGAGCACGGCCCTGCTCACATGACTTCCAGGCTCTGAGGAGCAGGGCTGGGGGTCTTAGGTTCCTTCCCAGGGCCTGAAGCTGCCCATCAGGCTACCCTTCCCAGTGCCCAGACACTCACCTGGTTCCTCCTGCCGATCCGGTTTGGTCCCGGAGGTTTCGAGGGGGACTTGATCCGTGGGGGGCTTCCACCGTTCTCAGCCACCTTTCCCACAACCATCACGGCGGACATCATGGTGTTGATGGAAGACAAGTCGGACCCCTCCACAGCAGGTGGCGAACTCGGCGCCATCAGGACAAGCGTCGTCGTGCTTTAGGGGTCTCAGCCGTCTAGCTGCAGACCGGAAGTGGCCAGTATGCTCACAGGTGTGCCCAGAGGTGTGCTCCGCCGAGGGCCCACACCCGTCCCTTCCGCAGGCACCTTGTCCTTTCCTGCCATGAGTGGTGTGCAGCTCGGGGCAAACACACCAATAGGGACAGCCCTCCCTTCTTCTGGGGTGGCCTCTAACCCGCTCAGGGTCACCAGGGCCAGACCCCATCTTCCTGCACCTCTCCTAGGGCCCATCCCACCTGCTCCCAGACACCAGGCTGAAATCCAGGGCTGACCCACATCTTGTCCAAGCCCTCCACTGCAGAGGCCAGCCAGGGAGATGGATGCAGGCCCGTGTGTGCCCAAGCCCGAGGAGGAGGAAACCCAATTTTATTTCATTGATGTTATTTTCTGGTTTGGGGGCCACACCGGTGGTGCTCAGAGCTTCCTCCTAGCTCTGCACTCAGGGGTCACTTCTGGTGGGGCTCAGAGACCCTTATGTAGTACCAGGGATCAGACCCAGGTCAGATGATGGTGTATAAGGCAAGGGCCTAACCCCTATGCCATCCCTCTGGCCCCAAACCCCAATTTCATTTATTTATTTTGCTTTTTTGCTTCTTTGGGTCAAATCCTGCAATGCTCAGGGGTTACTCCTGGCTCTTCACTCAGGAATTACTCCTGGCAGTGCTTGGGGGACCATATGGGATGCCGGGATCGAACCTGGGCTGGCTGCATGCAAGGCAAACACCCTACCCACTGTGCTATCACTCCGGCCCCAAGCCCAATTTTAGACCAAATTCCAGCTGGCTTTATCCTGGGGACATGAGCAGGTACCAGAATTACCTCCATGTTCTGGGTCTCCTCGAGGACTGTGTCCAGGCCAGGAATGCTCAGTGTGCCTCTGTCTTCACTGGGTGGACACTGCAGGGTATAGGCAGGGGAGGAGGTCAGCAATGTCCTGCTGCTGTGCTGCACCCCTGACCCTATGCCCTCTGAGGCTCCCCAAACCACTGACTACAGAAGCCCCAAGGCGATGCTGGGTTGGCCTCCAACATCCTGATTTCTGCAGGTCACATTTTCTTTCCTGCTCGGTCCTAGCCCCCATGTGATCTCCAGGACACTCCCTACTCCAACAAAACGGGCCCAACTTGGGCCCTGGAACTCAGGGGCACTGACCTGTCCACTCTCAGTTGCCCAGGCAGTGTCACACGTCAGCTGAGCAGCTCAGCAGCCTGTGGGGGGGAGAGAGAAAGAGTCTTAGTGCTGGGGGCCATTCTTGAGGGATACCTCTTGCCCCCACCCTCGGGAACAAGCCACCCACCCGTCCCTGTGCAGCCTGACCAGGGGCCACCAGGGAGAGCCCAGTGTGCACCAACATCATATAACCGGGGTGGGGGCTGCAGAGCACAGCTGGGCCCCTGCAGCCACTGTGGGGGCACGAGGAAGGGGAGCCTACGGCGCCCATGAGGCCAGAGGTGCTGCTTCCACAGCCCGGGAACGCCCACTGCTGCGTGTGCAGGAAACCGCCATTGGTGCGGGTGTGGTGAGATGGGGCTCCCCTCTGTACCCCGAACTGTTCCTGGGGATCTCTGGAATCTGCACAGACTTCCCAGACAGGGGAGGCGTCGTAGGTACCACCACTCCCATGTTCTGTGGAGCCACAGACACCGCCCAAACCCCTCACTCTTCCTTCACAGGCCCAGGATCAGACACATGCAGGACCCGAGCGTCAGACACAGATGCTGGCACAGGCCCCTGAAGGCTGGACACAAGTGCACGCCGCCTAGCCCTGAGCCAGACCAGACCCTGCAGGTAGACCGGCAGATGTCCCCAGAAACCAGAAACTGCTCCTAGCCGAGCTCTGCAGGGCTGATTCCCAGCCTCACTGGGAGGCGGGGTCCCCAGGATGCAGGAGGGAAGGGGGGGGGGGGGGCGGGGACAAAGGCAGGATGAGAGAGGGGAGGAAAGGCCAGGGCTGTGCCTGCAGGTGAGGGGGCTGGGGATGAAGAACAGGCCCTCAGGAGATAAGGGACAATGCTGGAGTCAGGAGGTGAGGGAGCAGGTCAGGGGGAGGAGGCGGAGAAGGGAAGTGATCTGCCCAGGACCGGAGGCCACAGGCCACAGGCTCCTCCACTCCTCAAGGCGCTGGGCCTGCAGTCCACTGGCTCTGTCCCAGGGGGCTGCCCCGAGGGACCTGGCCAGACACATCCTCCTCAGAGGGTCCGGCCTCTAACAACAGGGAAGGTCAGACACTGCCACCCAGGCTCCAGGCTCTGGACTCAGTTTACCTCCTCACCTTCTTATACCCTCCGCCCCCTAATGTCCATCCCTCAGGGCTGTTCTTGCCCCTGCCTCTCCCAGGATGGGGTCCTTATCCCGACACCCCCTTGACTGGGGGCACTTTCCTGGAGAAAAGTAACACTCAGAGATGGGGGGTTATTGCCAGCAGCCCCCAACACAGCTAGCAAGAGGCTCACCCCCACCCCGGCCACAGCAGGAGGGCGGGGAAGGACAAAAAGCCCCATTCCCTCCCGTCCCCCACAATCACCCAGAGCTTTGTGAGGGCCAGGGGACTGCTTCTGGCCCCACCCAGGGCCCAGGCGGCGGGCAGTGGCTCCAGGACCCTGAGTGATGCCCACCCCCGGTCCAGTGCAGTGTTCTAGACATAGAGCAAGCCAGAGAGGGTGGCCTGTGCCCCTTGCCCGAAGGGGAGGCATCATGATAGAGGCCCCGGTGGGCCAGCACATCCCACTTTATCTACCCTCCACAGCTCACCAAGCTGGGAGCGGGGCCCTCCAACAGCCCAGCTTTATCTTCACTGACCACTAGCCCAGCCCGCCAGTTCCTGCAGCTCATGGGGCTGTTGGTCTGGTCTGGGGAGGAGCCCACGGGCACCAACACCGAAGCTTCTCAGCGCATCCTGTCCCAGGCCACTGAGTCCGTCCGCCCCCGTGAGGGAACAATGCAGCAAGAGCCCCAGTTCCACTGCAAATACCTCCTTCCCGCAGACATTAGCCACTGAGACAACGCCCCGCGAGATCAAGGACAAAGCTTCATGGGGTCGTGGCAGCTGCAGGGAGCTGCAGATAGCCCCCGTGCTCCCTTAAGGACCTGGCGTCCTTCCAAAGATGTAGAGTGCTCCCAAGGAAGGGTCCCCAGCTCCCGGCAGCAGAGGGCCCCGCAGGAGCATGTACCCCTGTGACACAGGTATTTTTAGGGCATGTACCCCTTGTGACACAGGTATTTTTAGGGCATGTACCCCTGTGACACAGGTATTTTCAGGGACTCAGCTCATGGCCCGAAAACAAGGATGGAGCAGGAAGCAGGAGCGCCTGTGTGGCCCGCCCCAAGCCCAACAGCAGCCAGCGAAGGGGGCGGCCCCACTGGCCCAACGTCCGGTCCAGCCATCTCCAACAGCATGGGCCTCCCTCCCAGCAGGGCAGGCAGGAACACCCTGTGCCTGCAGGGCTGGTGGCTTCAAAGCCAAGGCCCAGTCCTCCTGGGAGCCTAAGCCCCAGGAAATGCGTCCACCTGGGGCCTGGCCCACAGACCTGCACTCAGCAGAGCCACCTGGCCCCAGGCACTTGGCAGCTGAAACTGGGCAGGGGCCTCTGCCCGTACCCCCTGCTGGAGGCCACATGCCTCCCTCTGGGAACAGAAATCTCCAGGTCACCATGGCCAGCAAAAGAGGGGCAGCTGGCACCCCGCCCCAGGAGTCAACCCAGACACTCAGGACCGTGCTGATGGGGATCACGCTGGCGGCCATCACAGACGCACAGGCTACGTGCAGCCCACCTAGGGCCACACTGCAGGCCAGCACCCCTCATGTGTTTCTGCTGGTGCAAGGGAAAAGGGCCAGTAGCCCCCAGCTCTGGCTGGACATGCAGTGTGAGCCTTTGCCTCCCACCCATGGCACACTTCCTGTGCTGGAGGAAGTCTCTTTGCAGCTGCAGCAGTGACCCTCGGGGGGTGGAGGAGGATCCTGGGGCACCCCGCACAGCTCCCGCACCTGAACTGCACCGTGCTGGCAGGACGTGGGGCCTCTCAGGGTCCCTGAAATCCCAGATGTGTCGGCCCCAAGAGCCACCAACCAGTCAGCACAGGGACCCCATAGGCGAGCTCTGAGTGAAAGCGATGCTGGGACGCAGCAGATTCCAATGCCAGAAGACCCCACAGGGCCCCACAGGGGAGACCCCACAGGGCCCTCGCAGGGGCGAGGCTGGACTGAGTCCGACACCTCCTCCAGGAGAAGCCCATCGACTTAGTCACAATGCTGGGTGCACCTGAACTCTGGTTTTTGGGGGATTATACCCTTCTTTCTCTGGGTTGGGGCCCAAAGCAGGGTAGAGACCAGTCTGGGGGGCTGGGGGCCAGCTGGGGTGCAGGGCGCCTCCCAAGTGACCGAGATGAAGACACAGTGGGTGGGGGTCATGGACACCGGGTTGGCTGGTCCCGCTGGTGGAATCCTTGTGTCTGGGTCGGGACCGTGCATACAGGGCACAGGAGGTCGGAGACGAAGGCCCCCACCGCCGCAGAGCCAGGGCAGCCAGGCCCAGCAGGGAGTGCACTGAGGGCCTCTGGGGAGCACTCCGGGTCAGCACTGGAAGGGGAAGATGGAGCTGGCTCTGCTGGCTGTTACTGAGGGCATCTGGGGAACATGGGGGCTGGCAGTTCTGGTTCAGGGGGCCACAGGTTATTCCTGCTATGACACCCTCCAGCCTGGTCCACGGAGCAGTCACATACTAGGAGAATAGCCTCCGAGGGCCTCCATGGACTCCCAAAAAGGACCTGACTGGGCTGGAGCAGTGAGGAGGGCATTTGCCTTACATGCGGCTGACCTGGGTTCAATCCCGGCATCCCATATGGTCCCCCAAGCAAGCCATGAGTAATTCCTGAATGCAGAGCCAGGAGTAACCCCTGAGCATTGCCGGGTGTGATCCCAAAAGCAAAACAAATAAAATAAAAGGACCTGAGTTCAGCACTGCTGCCCTGACCCCAAACACCAGCTGGTGGGGCAGGGGGCTGCAGGGGCCAAGAACTCAGGTCCCACCTGAGCTCAAGGCACACCTCTCCCAGGCTGGGGTGCCAGGGGCCTCTCTCTCCCAAGAGGCTATTCCAGGCGCTTTCAGGGGCGCTGAGGCACACAAGCACCAGAACCCCGAGTGGACCTCTGGGCTTGCACACGCCCTGCACATCCCCAGGAGCACTCGGCACTGAGCAGAGAAGCTGCAGGCCGGCTGGCGTGTCCAGCGGGACTGGAAGGGAACATCTTCCTCAGAGCCCCACGGAACAGCAGTTTATTCCAGCAACACAGGAGCAGAGGGTGGGGGTGGGGGCAGGCTCCATGTCCTGTGCCCACCCAGCTGTCCACCAGGCTCGGTCGTTCCAGCCGGCTGAGTCCAGAGACAAAGGCGGGGTAGGCTGGCCCAGCACCCAAATGGCTGCTGAAGCCCACAACAAGGTCCAGTTAATAATTAAAGTCCAGGGCAGCATGCGGCAGCTACTGAGAAGCAGGCCCGGGGTCCCAGAAGTCAACTCCCTTCATCCTAAGATTGGGGGGTATCTATCTCTGCCTGAACCCCAGGGGAAGGGGCCTCAATTCTGGGGCAGGGTCCTCCTTCAGGGACACAGAGCTTTGAGCCTTTGAGGAGCACTGAAGGTCAGGAGGAGGACGGAGCTTCCCAGGTCTAACCCACTAGAGCTGGCTCCTGTGGGGCACCTCATTGCTCATGTGACCCTGAGTAGGGACATAACTGCTGGCACCCCCCCACCCCCAGCTCCTTCTACCCCTTCAGAGAAAGCCAAGACCTGTCGGGCTTCCCTGAGGCTACAGGCTCAAAGGCACAGCTCCTGCCTCCCTGCATGCTGCTTGCATGCCCCCCCACCACACACAAGAAGCCTGATGAGCAGGACCTGAGCAAGCATAATGCAAAACACAAGCCCCCAAGTGCAACTGCACACACAGGCCGTGCCAAATGCACTGTGGGGGTACACTGGGCTCGCAGACAGACCTGCCTGTCCACCCCTGACCAGATTCACCTGCCCCCCAACTCTAGTCGCAACCCCTCCATCTCCCCCACCCACCCATCCATCTACCTGCCTATCCATCCATCCACACACCAACATGTCTGTATACGTGTCTACCACCCATCATCCATCCATCCCTCCATCCACCTGCCCACCTATCCATCATCTAACATCATCCATCCTTCCACCCAACCACCCTCATACCTGTCCATCATTCGTCATCTGTCACCTGTCCATCCCTTTCTCCCTCCATCCATTGACCCGCCACATAGCTATCCATCACCCATCATCATCCATCCCTCCCCCTCCATCCAGCCACCCACATAGCTGTGCAACACCCATCATCTATCACCTACCCATCCTTCCATCCACCCATCCATTCAACCACCCACATACCTACCCAACCTCCATCATCCATCTATCCCTCCAGCCACCTGCCCGTCTATCCACCCACCCATAATACCTGTCCACATCTATCCATCCACCATCTACCATCCAACCACCAACAGACCTGTCCATCATCCATCACCCCTTATCCATGCACCCCGCGCACCCAGAGCAGGGGAACAGCATATCTACAGGGCTCCTTGTGGCTGACTTCTGGGTCTAGTTCCTGGTTTCTCACTCCTGTGCTGCCTACACCCCCCAATATATGATTACCCATGGGCAAGCTCCACCCAGGAGGCTGGGAGCACAGAAAATGTAGCCCTTCCTGCCAGTGCCCTGCACTGACCTTGACCTTGTAGAGGCTGCCTGGAAGCCCACAGGGCACAGGTGGAAGCCTAGGTACAGGCATTAGAAGCTGGGCCCCGAGGTTCCGTGTCTGTCTCATGCCACACAACAAGGACCCCACCTCAGCATCTAACACCCGCAGGTGGGCTGGTCCACGGCTGGTCCGCGGCACTGCGTATCCACCTGGACTGCTTCTTGTGCTATGGAGGACCATGTGGACACACTGCGGAGTGACCTTGCCGGGTGTGCAGACCCAGTTCTATCTCCAGCACTGGCCATAGCTCCCTAGTAGACGCTGAGGTCACAGAGTGGTAAGCAGAGAAGTGCAGGAGCTCAGACAAACACAAGGCTGCAGGTGTGTGTGCACATGGCCACCCCCTTCTTCCTGTCTCTCCAGGAATCCCGGACTCTAAAAAGCCAAGGCAAAAGCAGGAATTTGATTGATCAAATCTTATCCTACCTGAGAACCATAACCCAGGTGAGAGATCTTTTCACCATCGTAAAATGTCACTATTTAATGAAAAATCTGCTCTAAAAAGACGGGCCGGCCCCCGGGTAGGCCCCCCGGCCCCTACCGCCCGCCCCTCCTGCCCCCCCCCCGAACCGGCCCCCCGGGTGTTCCCCCGCAGGAAAAGGAAGAAAAGGAGAAAAGAAATGCATCAAAAACTTTAGCCAAGCAAGGAAGATGTCCCAGTGGGTGCAGATGCCACATTGCCCAGCTGGCCAGAGCAATCTCCCCGCACACACACACTTGCACCTATAGTACTGCTCCACAGCGTGACCACATGAGGACAGACAGACGCCACAGGGAGGCGACAATGGGCAGGAGAACCCAGCACAGACTCAGGCTGGCTCAGCATGTGGGGCACCGTGTAGAACTCAAGGCGGCGCCTGCTGGAACCTCTGGGCTGAACCCTGTCAACACAGAGCATGGGGCCCCTCTGGGAGTCGAGGCAGGAGCACACACACCTCATACCCTGTACAACACATATGCATACACCCACCTCCAACACACCCCAGCACACACATACCACACATCTCCAAACACTTACACGCCCCCACACATGCATTCCGCCCCAGACACACACACAAGCATACACGGACACAGATGGATCTTCCAAGCTGCCCAGAGAGGAGGGACCCACCAACTATCACTGGCTTCTCCAAGTTCCTGACCCTGAGGCCCGAGACAGGGCAGACGTGAACCCACCACTGTCTGTCTTTAGTCCCAAAGCTGTCTTGGCAGAAGGAAAGCCATGACAAGCCAGTCACTCAGATGAGTCTGTGAAGGAGCTGGATGGGACCATTGTCTCAGGGTGCCACCAACAACAGAGCACCGCATACGCAGACCCAGAGCACATGAAAGGCCTGAGCTAGGAGGGACTCCAAGATGGGGCACTCGTGCGCCCGGCACCACTGCCCCGAGTACTGTCAGGAATGAGATGCCTGAGCATACACGGCGGGCAGCAGCAGGCAGGAGGCCGTGGTCAGGGAGTGGCAGGGCCCACAGCATCTGCCATCCTCCTCTGTGGGCCTCTCCCTGCATATGCTCAGAACCACACTTCTGGGAGAATCATGCTACATGGGACAAGGCGCCCTTGGAGGCGTGAGGTTAGAGGCGGGGACTGCACCCCAGGTCCTTCACTCACAGGGGCTGGCTTCTACCGAGTGATCCTGAGGCTGAGGCCGCAGCCACACCCTGGCTCTGGCCATGGACTTGCCACTGTGACTCCAACGTGCGTGACTCACTGACCCACAGCAGCACAGCTGCCAGGAGTTGGGGGGGGGGGGCTTCTCCAGGGCTCCCTGAGCCCATCAGCCCCACCAAGCCCTGAGCGCCCTGCTGGGGCTGTGTGCAGATCGGATGACTACTGCGAGAAAGCAGGATGAAAGCAGGCTTTGTCTGCGTGTCCTGAAACCTCGAAATCCTGGACAGGCCCAGCAGCAAAGACACATGCGGTCCCCGCCTCCAACGACCTGCAGCCAATCCACTGGATTCTCTCCCTCTGGGGGCTCGCCACGCCCCTGACCAACAGCACGAGACCAGTCAGAGCCAGTAGGCTGGTCTCACTTTAGGTGTAAGATCGGGGGCCGAGTGATGCAAAGAGCCTCGGCAAGAGTGTTCAAGGACTGGAAGCTCAAGACCGAGAAGCTCAACTCGGTCCTAAGCCATTTCGGCACCTTTCTAGTGTCTTGCCCTCCCCCTCTGCTGGGCCCCCTTCACGGCACAGGGCTGTGATTCATGGGGGCTCCCAGCCAGGCAGCCAGCAGCTGTTCAAACCCTCTCCTGGATGCTGCACCATCCCCCGCCTCGCCAGTTGTCTGAGTACCCCCAGCACCTCCCCCAAGCCAGCAGAAACTTCGGACCCTTCCCCACCCACCCCAGCTGCCCCAGCCAGCCCTACTTCCTGGCTGCTTGGGAAACAAGGAGTCCCGAGTCCTAGGACTTGACCATTGAAATTCAGACCCCACCCCCTGGGCATGTCGCCGCTCTGGCGCAAGCACGCACTGGTACCTTTGGGGGCAAACGGGAAGCAACGTTCCCACTGGCACCCACAGCCGCATTTCCAAACTCATCAGGTGTTCACAAGGGTTGCGATCTTGGAGCCAAGCCCATGGGGTTCAAACCCTCCATTTGACTCCAGGACTCACAAGACAAGTTTTCAGCAACACGCTTTACCGCCTAACACTGCATGGAGCCCCACCAGCTACACACTAAACACGGATATGTGTACTCAGAAGCTCAACCTGGGGGTGTTTGAAATCGATCTACGTGCCCAGCAATGTGCCCTGACATAGAATGATGGGTCCCCAAACACTTGAGACCCATCAATATAATATTCGCTAACCCGGCAAGTTTTTAATCCCAGAACTCCCTCAGTGGTGATAAAGCCAAGACTTTGGTGTAACAACCATGCTCAAACCATGGGGTGCTAGCTACGCTTTACTAATGTGCCACACCAAACATAAGTGTGCTACCAATGATCACTAGCCACAGTGTGCTACCCATGGCACATGCAGAGTACTAACCATGCTGCACAAGCCACGATGCACTGAGCACATTACTCTAAACACAGAGCACCAGCCACGGTACACAAACCAGAGAGTACTAACCATGGTACACTAACCAGAGTACTAACCATGCTGCAAACATGATATACTAAGCACATTACACTGCAGAGAGTATTAGCCACAGTACACTAACCAGAGTACTAACCATGGTATACTAACCACAGAGTAGTAACCATGCTGCACAAATATGCTGTATAGTGTAAGCACATTACACTAAATTGAGTACTATCCATGGTACATTAACCAGAATACCAACCATAGTACACTAACCAGAGTACTAACATTGGTACACTAACCAGAGAGTACTAACCATGGTACACTAACCACAGAGTATTAACCATGATGCACAAATATGATGTATTAAGCAAACATTACACTAACCAGAGTACTAACCATGGTACACTACCCAGAGAGTACAAAGCACGGTACACTAGCCAGAGAGTAGTAACCATACTGTACTAACCATGCAATCCCTAACCACACTTTACTAACATGCTGCTCTAACCATGCAGTTCTAACCATGGTGCACTAACCATGACATAATAATCACGCTTTCTTAACATGCTATTCTAACCACGGAGTATTAACCATGATGCACTAACCATAGAGTACCAACCATGGAGTACTAGCTTGGCTTTACTAAAATACTATTCTAACATTTTGTTACTTACCACGATGTGCTAACCATGCCTACCACTGCATTCTGTCTATAAAATGGAGCTCCTGGGTGTACAATGAGTACTTAAAATCTAGAACAAACTCTGCGGCTAACACATCTAATTTTTTCAAATCAGAATCCCTCCTGGCCAGAAGAGCAGGCAGGCAGACACAGGACTGGTGACTTGCTCCTTCCTGGCATGAACCTACTGTGAGAAAACTCAGAGTAAGCAGCAACAAACACACACAAACAGATGTGGGGCTGCTGCCCGCCATGCACTGCAGTGCCCCACGTCGCAGAGAGGGGCTGTGGGTCAGGAGAGGGGAAGCATTCCCACACTGTCCTCAGGCCGTTCAGGGTCTGTGCATCCCACCCCTTGGCTTTTGGGGGCTCCTTTAAGTAGAACTCCTGTGGAGACTGTCTCCCAGTAGTTGGGGCATCTCTGGATCTATTGTCCATCTCCTGCCTCGAAAATCTCAAAGTGCTGCATGCTGTTGTGGCTCAAAACACAGTCCCTGAAACCGGCACTTGGACTGGTCAGCACCAGATGGGCTCACAAACCAGTGGGATCCCAAGCAATGTGAGTAAGGGGCCTAGGGCACCTAAGGCTATGCCCAGCCCGTGCCCTAGCACAGCAGGTTGTTTTTGCACCCACAAATAAGGGTCAGAGTGATTCTCAGGGTGTCTCTGCATGTACCAGGAACCTGGTCTAACTCCCAGGATGGCACAGGGCACAGCTGTACAGCACGTGGTGGGAGGGGTGGCGGGGACAGAAAAGAACTTTCCATGTAGAACTCCTGGGTGTAAATCATCCTTAAGTGTCTTCCCTCTTAAGCAGCGTGCAGTGAATCAATGTATGATTGGTCCAACCCTTGGGGTGACTCAGGGTCATTACCAGGAACCACTATTACACAAGGTGCCCTCAGAAACCGCCTCAACTTCCCGCCCCCCATCCCATGGAACCCAGTGGCCATCCACGGGGCTCAGTGCCGCAGGCTCTGTCCACAGACACGCGTGGCTTGTCGCCTGGTGTACCCCTGCTGGCTCTTCCGCACCTCCCCTACTCTGGACCGGCTGGTGAGGGCCATCCGTGAGCCAGTGAATGGGGTGGGGGACATCGCTATGGGTGAGCACAGGAAAACTGGTACTGCTCTGCCCACTGGGAGCACAGACCCCACCCCAAGCCCCTAGCCCCACCCATGTGTTCCTCCTGCCTCGCCTGGCAGGCAGAATTGTGTGACTACCACGGATGGACAGGGCCGCACCCAGTCTCGAACCCGAGAACCCAGCGCTGCTCATTGTCTGAAGCAAGTAACACCCAGCCAAAACCAAGCCCATTGTTCCCCCGACTCACTGTGGTTTCTAAGGAAGTTTCGGGAACATGCGCCCTAGGAACGGATCCACCACAAGCAGGCAGGATGGATGTGTACACGGTGAGATGCAGGGTCCCCCCAACTCCCACTGTGCCCTGCATGGGAGGGAGACCCCCATGGGCCAGATACCAGTGCTCATGAGCCAGAAGGACGGGGCAGGGCAAGCAGGGGATGAAGCTGGAAGGGCAGTGGCTGCCATGGCCCAGCTCGCGGCCTCCCCTCAGGCTCTGCACTCGTGGCAGCCAAAAGGAAGGCAGCGGCCCTGGAGGAGCAGGAAGAGGAAGGAGTCCCTTATCGGGCCATGCGGCCTCCGGGGCTGCACAGAGGACACCCGCCCAGATGCTAGCTGCCCACCTGGGAGGCATCGCTCCCTCCTGAGGATGCCCCCACATGTGGAGGGGCATTGCTGCAGGGGACACAGGAGGAAGGAGGAAGAGCGGGCTGTGTTTGCCCAGCAGTGAGTGAAACACCCGGGGTGTTAAGGGGGCCCAAAGCTGACAGCTTTGAGACGGGGAACCGCATGTGGCATTCCGGACGCGAGAAATGGGGTCCTCACTGAGGAACAGATGGCGGCGATGTGGTCTCCTCCCGCGCCCGCAGTTCTGTGCCTGTCAGTGGAAGAGGATGACAGCCTTCTCCAGGGGGACTGGGGCCCACAACACACCAGGAACAGCCCCCCCATAACCTGTGAGCACCCCAGGTCCTCGCCAGTAGCCCACTGGATCGAGAGAGCTGGTCTAGCAGGCTCCTGCCCACCCCCCAACCCCCCCGCTCCCCCTGGGGCCCAGCCACTCTGGATGCTGAGAAGCCTGAGTCTCGTGACTTCCTGGGCCTCCCATCGCCACCCGCCTCACCGCCCACTCACCCACCCCAGCCACCCTGATCCCACACTGAGGAATGCGTGCTGAATGGGGCCTATGTTAGGGGCCAAGGGCACACGAGGCACCAGGAACAGCTGGCAAGGCCCAGCCCCAGCCTCCCTCAGAGGGGCAGGCCCCGCCCCAGCCACGGATGAGGCTCAGGCGCATCCAATGCAGCCCCAGGGAAGCAGGCACAGGGAGGGGCGGCCAGTGGGGCCTGAAGATGTTTTAAGGTCCTGGAGGGAGGGAAGGGGGAGCAGAGGAGAGGAGAGGGGAGGCGGGTAGCAACACTTCTTCACTGGCTGGAACAGTCTTGCCCAACCTGTTCTGTGGTATGTTCTGTTAACTCCTTTCCTAGCACACAGAGGCAGCCAGCAGCAGCCTTGTCGTCCTTCCTCCCAGCTGCCAGAAGACAACTTCAGGCCACAGGCACCCAAGTCCCCAGCCCACGCCCAACCCCCTGTTCCATCAGCAGAGGCCTGGGAGAGCTGGACCAAAGGCCCCGCCACAGGGGTCTGAGGAAGCTGGGCTGGCTCCCAGGCCAGGACCCACAGCCAGGCTGAGGCAGCGCGAGGGCTGCGCCGACTGGGTTAACTGACAGCCGGTACCTGCTTAGCAACAGGAGCATCAACTAGGCCACAGGCTGTTCGCTCAGGAGAGGCAGTTGCTACCTGGTGACAATAAGGGAGCTTTCAGGGGCCTCTTCAACACAGGTGACGTTCATGTCCAGGTCCAGAGCTAAGGAACACCCCACCCCACCTCCGTAGGATTGCTCTGGCCCCACAGGGTCCCCAGACCCGACTTCATCCACACAGAGGCCCGTCAGAGAGGAAAAGGAAAAGTGTTTGAAGCTCTCCAAAAAGCCAGGCTTGTTTCTCAGACACATTTGTAAGTGCGCCAATGAACAAAGACACAAAGGCAGCCGCAGGCTCTAGACAGAACCTCTTTGAGAGACACCCACTTGGTTCCTCCGTTCCAGGCCCTACGGTCCAGTCCTCACACCACCGGCCCCCAGAATGCTGCATATTTGAGTGCTGGGGTTCCCCAGGCTGGGCTGCCGTGGGCTGCCTCTTTAGAACATGCGTTCTCGGCCAGCGCTCGCCGTAACTGCACGGCGGGGGCTTCAGTGCCCAGTGTGTAAAGCACATAAGGAAAACACTAACGCACCAAGCGGTCCACAGAGCCCAAGGGCCGTGGACAGGAGGGAACGCAGCAGAGAAGCTAGAGAGGGTCTGGGAAGGGCCCTGCTAGTGGGTGTCGGGGGAGATAACGCCAGTGTCCGAGTGCTCCAAAACACACGGCAGAGCTCAGGTCTGCTGGATTCCTAAGGCAAAGCCCAGGCAAAGTTAAAAGTTAAGGAGAAAATTAAACCATCAAGAGAAATACAAGACTTTCTCACTTCCACACAATATGAACTAAAATCTCTCAAATCACACACTTCTGGATAAGTATTTTTTAAAGCACGTGCAGGCAGTGGCCGGAGGGTGTTTGCCTTGCACACACCCAACCAGGTTTTGGTTGGTCCCTGAGAATCGCCAGGAGTAATTCCTGAATGCAGAGCCAGAAGTAACTCCTGAGCATCGCTGAGTGTGACCCAAAAAGTCAAAAAACAAAAAAAAATTAAAAATAAATAAATAAATAGATAGATAAATAATAAGTAAATAAAAAATGAATAAATAAAGCACATGCAGGGAAAAACCAAGCCACCGACATCATCTCTCTTCAGTAATCCTGGCACTCGCTCAGAATCCTGACACCGAACGGCCGGAGCACACGAAAGCCGGAGTTTACAGCGGAAGGGGGGGGGGGGCGGGAGTCCCCAGAAACTCGAGTACGCACAAAGGGCAGTTAGTTAGTGGTCCTGAGAGCCAATATCTGGCTGAGGGAGGCAGAGCGGGAAGGAAAGAAGGAAGGGAAGGGGCCAGGATGTGCCGTGTGGGCTGCGGGCCCAGCTGTCCCCAGAGCAGTTGTGCGGCAGCCACAAATGGCACATTCATACTGGAGGCGCGGCTGCCGGCGGTCTGCTCCCCGCATGCCGGCGTGCTGGGACCTGCACGCAGCCAGAGCACAGCCTGTCCTCCAGCTGCAACACAGTGGGCAGCCAAAGGGTCCAGATAAAGAGGCCCAGGGCCATGCACCCTCTGGAAGCAGAGCTGGGGCCAGTGATAATGCAGCAGCACCTCCAAGAGATAAGGGCACAGCTCGGGCCCCTAAGCTTGCCCCCACTCCCCAGGCAGCAGCGAGCACCCAGACCCCCGCCCCAGGGACCGCAGGAGGAACCGCCCAGGCCCGCCACATTACCTGCACCAGGGCGGCCCCAGCCCCGAACAAAGACACATCTGGTGCCGGCAGTCTTAGCATCCCCACTGCCGGCGCGTCTTCAAAAAATTAATAAGTGGCGCTTCCACCTGTCGGCCGGCACAGAGGGGAGCTGGGGGCCAGCAGAGCAAGCAGGGGCGGGGCAGAAGTGCCCAGACCTTCCCAATTCTGAAAGCGTTTCCACAGCATCAACAGAAAAGCACAGGCACTCTAGGGGCTTACCTGGGGGCAGCAGACAGGCCCCAGATTTTGTGTCTCCTACAATGAAGGGTCCTGGCAGACATGTCAGGAAAAAGCCGCCCCAGTAACAAAAGGCTAATTTGGCTGCTGCAGCCCTGTGACAAGATCGCAAGGCAGACCCCACTCTGCAACCCCACCCCACCCACACACACACAAAGAGATGGGGTACGAGGGAGGGCCAGTGCGGCCCATGTTGGTGTGTCTCCCGAGTACCACAAAGCCCACATCCCCAGTGCCAGCAGAGAAAGGGAGGCCTGAGGGGCAAGGCAGGTCCTGTCTCCCCCAGACTGCAGAGGCACAGGCGGCCTTGGAGGCCAGGCTACAGTTGCCCAACTGCGTCCTGTCCTGGTGGTTGGCCATCACTTGAAGGACAGAGCCAGAGACGCCACATCATGGCCACAGTCTGTGGAAGAAAGGGCAGCGGGACACGGCGGGAAGGCTCCTCGGGCAGCGCCGGTTCCTGATGTCCTGCAGCCCATGCTCAGAAGGGGAGATTGTGGGTGCTACACATAGCTCATCCTCAGGGACAGGCCTCCATCCCTCATCCTCAGGGATAGGCCCCCACCTACTCCTTTGTAACACGGGCCCCCTGGAATGGGGCTTCTAGAAGGGGCCGCAGGACCACTTTCTAGAGGGGCTCCCAGGACCATTCCTAGAAAAGATCCTGACGGGGTCAATTTCTCGGGTGCAATGTCCAGAAATGATCTGGAGATGATTTTTCCAAGTGACAGGGCTAGTTAGTTTTCTACAGTGCTCTGGGGGGCCATTCTTTAGAAAGGTTCCTGGGACAGCTTCTAAGAGGGCTCTGGAGAGCAGTGACCATAAAAAGGACTGCGGGGATTCGAAAAGGGCGGTTCGCGACGGTCGCCACGCTTGGAGGCCACGGGTCAAAGCGCCCGAACCGGGTAGGCGCGCACCCGGCTCAGCCCGCGAGCCGCCAAGGTCAGGGTGCATGACCCCAACCGGCACACGCGTAGGCAAGGGGAGGCCGCGCGGGTCAGGCGCCGTGTACTCGGCCACCGCTGATGGGAAGCCCTGGATCCAGGGCCGCGGGGATTGCAGATCACGGCGCCGCTGGCTGAGAGGGGCGAGCGCGCCGGCACCTCAAGGTCTCCTCGGAGAACCGATGCAGGCCCCGCCCCGTCGCCTAGCCAATCGGCACCCACCACCCTGACTGACGGCCGCAAGGACCGCTCGCCTACTCATGGGTGGGCGGGAGGGTCCGGCACCCAGCCCCCGAAGCGCCGCCAATCGACGCCGTCCACCCTGACGTGACAGCCCCGCGGGCCCATTGCCCGGCGGTCTCCGCTCACGCCCCGCCCCAGCCGGCGTCGCAGCTTCCCGCCCCCTCCCGCCTCCCTGCCCTTAGCTGGTCCAGGCTGGCCTTGGGGTCCAGGCTGGGGGGGGGAGGAGGGGGAAAGGGAAATCCCCCCCCCTCGGGGGTGACTGCGGCCTGTCAGCACCCCCAGCACTGATCCCTTCTCCCAATGGCCCCCAAGGGCGCGGGCCCGCGGCCGCTGTTCCGGGACCCCCCAAGCCCGCGCGTTCTCTCGGCCTGTATTTGAGCGCGGGGAGGGACCCCCGCGGGACAGCACCCCTGAAGATGACGGGGGGTGGGGGTGTCCCCGCGGAGGCCAGGAGGCCCGCCCGCCCCACCGGCCTTTCCGCCACCACGTGAGCCCGCCCCGTCGAGTCCCCAATTCTCCGAACGCCTTCAACATCCCGGTGACCTTGGACCCTCCGCCGCTCGCCGCCTCTCGCAGCCCTCGCTCCCTACTAACCACTCCGCACGCTGCAAGCCTGATAAAAGTAGTTAATGTTTACTGAAACCTGCGCATGAACTGTACTAAACCCGATAGGAACCAAAAGGCAAAGTTCTGTTAACAGCATCCGCGGACAAGCAGAAAATGAAGGAAAAAAAGGCGTGTGGCGGGGCTGGGGGCGGGGAGTGCAGTCCGCTGCCCTGAGCTGCAGGAACCGCTTAAGAGCCTTCAGCCTCCAAAGGTGCCTCTAATCGCCATAGTCTGCTTGGGGAAAGGCCGGCAGGCAGCGCTCTCATTTTTGGTCCTTTACACACCGAAGCCCTAAAACCCATCTCTATTTTTAAAGTGGGTCCAGATACCTGATCCATACGCAGCATTTTGTTTTGTTTGTGGGGGCCACACCCGCCAGTAGCTCAGGGCTTACTCCTGGTTCTGTGCTCAGAGATCACTCCGGGTGGAGTTCAGGGGAAGGGAGCACCCTGTGGTGTCCTGGGATATCACTATCTCTGGTCCCTCAGTGGCGCATCTGAACTGTCCTCTCACTGACCCATCTAAACGGCTGCTTTCAGGGACTAGCTGAAGATGCAGAAAGACATTTCACCTTCCCACCCTGGACACCTAATGAACTTTTTTTTTTTTTTTTTTTTTTTTGCTTTTTGGGTCACACCCAGCGATGCTCAGGGGTTATTCCTGGCTCTGCACTCAGGAATTACTCCTGGCGATGCTCGGGGGACCATATGGGATGCCGGGGATCGAACCCAGGCCGACACAGGCCGGCCGCGTGCAAGGCAAACGCCCTACCCGCTGGGCTATCGCTCCAGCCCCACCTAATGAACTTTTACTTCCATTAAGCCTTTTTTTTTTTTTTGGGTCACATCCGGCGAGGCTCAGGGGTTACTCCTGGCTCTTTGCTCAGGAATTACTCCTGGTGGTGCTCGGGGACCAAATGGGATGCCGGGAAGCGCCTTACCTGCTGAGCTATCGCTCCGGCCCCAAGCCTTTTTTTTTTTTTTTTTTTTTTGCTTTTTGGGTCACACCCTGCGATGCTCAGGGGTTACTCCTGGCTCTACACTCAGGAATTACTCCTGGCGGTGCTCGGGGGACCATATGGGATCCCAGGGGATGGAACCCAGGCCAGCACAGGCCGGCCCGCGTGCAAGGCAAACGCCCTACCTGCTGGGCTATGGCTCCGGCCCCCCTTTTTTTTTAAGGAAACAGTCACTCATCATTCTCAGATTTTGAATGTAATGTCTCATCCCATTCCATTTTTCACTCTAAGCATTTCATGAAATGTTTGTTTGTTTGTTTTTTCAAATTTACTGATACTCTGCTTAATCCTCTTGCCAGGAGCCTCCCTCCCTCCCTCTCTCTGCCTCTCCTCCCCCACACCCTACCTCCATTAAAGGAACTCTAGATTTCCAAGGCCTGAGGAGGAAGGACTCACAATGGGATGCTCTCAGGTGTTCAAAGCCAACTTTCTCTCTCCCCACCCCCCAGGCTTAAAGGGCAGCCATAGAACCAGTCACCTTGGAGACAAACATCACCCAGTGTTTGCAGAACAAACAATGGTACCTTTTCAGCCAGTACCAGGCAGGCAGGCCAAGGGGCAGCCAACGTTTCTGGGCCACGCTTCTGGGCAGGACAGGGGCGGACAGACTGCATTCATTCCATGCAGGAAAAAGTCATCCAGTTCTGACAACGAAGAGCTCGACCGTGAGCTTCTGGCTGGGAACCACAGAGGGCGGAGAGGCTCCCAGTTGGAGACTTAGCCGCGCCCCATATTTTTTGGAATTGTTTTTGCACCCCCGTGAGTAACCTCAACTGCGAACCACCTTTTCCTCTTCCATCCCAGAGGAAGAAGTTGTTTTCCATCTTAAAAAAAAAAAAAAGGAGGAAAAAAAAGAAAGAAAAAGACAACCCCCAGTTAAGAAAGAAAGCACTCTTCTCCTGACTCGGATAAAAAGCAGGCCTGCGTTTTCCTATGCTTGAGTGTCTGTCTACCCATCCGTTTTTTTTTTTTTTTTTCTTTTGGGTCACACCCGGCGATGCTCAGGGGTTACTCCTGGCTCTTCACTCAGGAATTACTCCTGGCAATGCTTGGGGGACCATATGGGATGCTGGGGATGGAACCCAGGCTGGCACAGGCCGGCCGCGTGCAAGGCAAACGCCCCTACCCGCTGGGCTATCGCTCCAGCCCCATACCCATCTGTATTTTTGATTTAACTGTGTCCACCAACAAGTCTCTGGGGATGGTTAAAAGAAATCTTGACTTGACGCTAGAAAACTAAACATCGATTAAAAAAAAATAAAGGCAGTTGAACACTGTATGACCAAAACTCAAATATGAACTTTTTAATTGTATATCCTTGTAATTGTAAAAATAAAAAAATTAAAAAAAAAAATCAAAAAAATAAAATAAAAATAAAGGCAGGCACGCCAGTTATATACATGGAGCAGGGCCTGGGCTGGTAACAGCACTTTTGACCTTGGATATAACTAGCAGGAGGCCACAGGACAGCAGGGCCCGGGGAAGCCCAGGCTTTAGGTCAGATGCTGTTGCTGAGAACTGAGAAGATCCACATGCTCTTCAGATCCCAGGGAAGGAAACACTTAAATGTGAGTCTGGGGAGCTTTCCTTGGAGGGAGACTCGCTGAAGTGCGGGCAGCTGTCAGTTAAGCATTAGTCACTGGCATTTTCTGTCACCCCGCACCAAGGGACAAATGCCTAATTAGAATGGGCCAGCACGCGGCACAAACTGGAAAAATGCCTGTTCTTCCCGCCTCTCCCCTCTCCCTCTGAGATTTAGGTCTGGAACATCCCAGAGGCTGCAAACGCTTGTCTCACAGGGGAGTGAAAGTCTAATTAAGTAATGTTGCTTTTGCAGCCACAATCGGTTAGCATTATTAATCTTCCTGATGGGGCAAGAGGGAGCAGAGCGCCCCTGAAAAGGAGCTAAACGGTTCCACTGGGTGCCCTTGAAAATAAAAAGGAACTGCACAAGTGCTGACCGATAATCCTGCAAACTCAAGTGCAGGCCCAGACAGCGAGAGGAAGAGAGGAGGAGCCAGGGGCGGGACCCCCGGCCCTCCCCTCCTGGACCTCGCCTCTCCGAGTCACTTTTTCAGCCAACCACAGCAAAATTACCACCTGGAGCGGCCGCGCCAACGGTGAGCAGGCACAGCCCGGTCTCTGCGGGCCTTCGGCGCCTAGGCAGTCTCTGCCCCCTTGCCCAGCTCTCAGTGCACACAAGCCGCTCATCCTCCCATTAGCAAACCACAGGAGTGGCCAGCGCGGCAGCTCCGTGCCAGACAACTGTGCGCGCCCCAGCCGATGGAGACAATAGCAGCAGAGGCGGCTCTCCGCCCTGGATGGCAGCTTCCCGGTGGTCTGGCAGGGCCAACGCTCCTGTCCCCTCCCAGCACCCTCAGCAGGAAGGCAGAGCTGAGCCAGGCCCCTGAGCAATGTGGGGCCTCCACACACACACACACAGGCAGCTTCCTCCATCTTCTGAGGAAGTGAGAGGCAGGCCAGGTGGTGGCTTCTCCCCCTGCGGACTTCTATGGAGTTTCTGTTTCATGGCCCCTCCTGCCAGGGCGTGGGAGCCTGTGCATACCTCGGGGAACCCGCGGGTCTGACTAGGGACAAGTCTGTGCAGGCCCCTCCACCTGATGGGGCACAGAGCGGGCCAGCAACACGGGGGCTTGCGGGTCTCTGCCCAGGTACAGGGTCCTGGCTTGAGTCTCTAGGCTGAGTGCCTGATGGCCCCTCAGCCCTTCTGCCGCTCTGCCCTCCCAGAGCCATGGCCCTGGGCCCCAAACAGCCGCCTTGAATCAAAGCCTCCCTCAATCCAGATCCAAGTCCACAGCGCTGGAGGCATCACTGACCCTTTCTCAGCGTCACAATACTCGTGGAGAAGCAGAACAGAGGTGTGGGGGAGGGAGCCCAGTACTACCTCCAGGGCAGCCTTGGAACACTTTTTTTTTTTTTTTTTTTGCTTTTTTGGGCCATACCGGCGATGCTCAGGGTTTACTCCTGGCTCTGCACTCAGGAATTACTCCTGGCGGTGCTCGGGGGACCATATGGGATGCCGGGGATCGAACCCAGGCGGCACCAGGCCGGCCATGTGCAAGGCAAACGCCCTACCCGCTGGGCTATCGCCGGCCCCAGCCTTGGAACACTTGAGCCCACAGAAGAACCTCTTCCCAGAGACCTTTTGAGCTCAGGGTCCTTACGAAAGTGGCATGGCCATAGTCTGTAGCCCCAGTGTGCACACCCATCTTCCTCTGGCAACCTTCCCACTGATCTCGACTGTCACGTGTGACCCTGTGTGCACGCTGGGCACCCCTGCTCTGCTCAGCCCTGGGCAAACACTCTAGGCAGGGCCAGAACTACAAAACAGGATAGGGGAGATGGCCTTGAACGCAGCAGACCCAGGTTCAATCCCCAGCACCCTAAATGGTCTCCCAAGCTTGCCAGGGAGTGATTCCTCAGTGTAGAGGCAGGAATAAGCCCTGAGCACAGCCAGGTGTGGCCAAAACCCCACCTACCAGACCTCGCTCTCAAAAGAAGGCTCCATGCCACACTTGGGAAGTGCTCTCTCTCACACACACACACACACACACACACACACACACACACACACTTAAACATACACTTTTTTTTTTTCTTTTGGGTCACACCCGGCAATGCTCATGGGGTTACTCCTAGAGGTGCTCGGGATACCATATGGGATGCCAGGGAATATAATCTGGGTCGGCGGCGTGCAAGGCAAATGCCCTACCTGCTGTGCTATTGCTCTGACCCCCATACACACATTTATACACACGTCCATATACATATTTATGCACTCACACATTCAAACACAATTACACACATTTATACACAGGTTTATAATACATTCACACGTATGTTCATATATACACATGTACTTTTACATACGTATGTTTATACATACCTACACAGATTCATGTTTATACACTATAGAGTTATACACTATACATATTCATAGATACAACATCTATTCACTCATTCATACACACTCGTACATGCAAACAGACACAGTCATACACACATGTTCATTATTCACACATACACACCTTGGGAAATGCATATTCATACACACATTCACTCATACACACATGTATTTGGGAAATCATTCATATGCACATTCGTACACACATGTTCATATATACATACATTCGTACTCATTATTGACACACAGACATAAAAGTGCATTTGAGAAATGTATATACACATTCATAGACACACACACAAACAGAAAACGTCCACAAAGACTCACTCCAGCCTGGACCCCCTAGAAAAATGTGGCTCTGGGGTGATCATTCCATGGCTCCCCAAGCACCATCAGGGGTCAATCCTAAGCATGATGGAGCCAAAAATAGGTGCCTCAAAATATGAAACAAAAATTAAACTTAGCTGTGAGAGACAAGCACCCAGGGGCGGGGCGGAGGGTCTGCAGCCAGCCCTGCCTCGAGGCCTAACAGGATGCTTAGAATTCCGGGCTTTACGGCCTCGAGCACAGGGCAGTGCCGGGCACAGGGACCTTCTGTCTGCTCTGCCTGACTAGAGGCACTGCGCCACAAGGTGCTCTGGGAGGGCCGCGCAGCCTGTGCTCACTGGCTGGGGCAGCCCTTGCCCTTGCTAACGACACAAAGGGCTACGGCATCACCACCAGGTCTGGCAGAGGCGCCACGTGGGGCTGTTCACAGGTGCCCTCAGGCCTGTCCTTGCCATCAGCTCAGCCACACCTGAGGCCTATCTTCCAACCTCCAGGGAGCTGTTCTGGGGTGGGAGGGGCAGGCAGCATGATTCGATGCAGACCAAGCCTGGGCTCCCACTGCAGGGCTGCCCGCGTCCAGCTTGGCCTTAGGGGAATGCTGGAGGCTGCACGCATGGGCGGCCGGGCCCAGAGGCCCTGAGTGCCCACAGATCCCTGTGTCTCACCTGGTTCTGGCCAACCACGCGTTGCCTCTCTGGCCAAGGTGGCACAGCCGGCGTGGCATGGAAAACCAGCCCCACCAAGACAGCGTCTCACCCCCAAGGGCCTCTTGCCTCCCCACCATACACAAACACCAAACAGGCCCCACAGGTGTCACAGGAGGGACGGGGCCAGGGACATTGCCAGCACTCAGGTTTCCTAACTCATCTGGGCCCCCAACTCCCACTTTCTGTGGGTAAAAAGTTTGTTAAAAACCACAAGATCCAGGCCAGGGAGATGTTCAATGGACTCAGCGCATTCAGGGGCCTGGGTGCGCCCACCAAACCATCACGTGCACGTGCAGGACAGACACATTCCTCTGTGGGTGTGTGTCTGGGTGGCCTAACACAGGTGGGCCAGAGGTCGCCCAGGCCTCACTCGCCCATTTACTCCCTCACATACTCACACTCACACACTCACTCACATATTCACACTCATCCTCTCACACTCCCTTCCCTCCTTCACACCTCCGTTCTCTACCACACACTCTCTCTCAGCCATCCACTTTCACACTGCTCACTCCCTCTCTCACTCAATTTCTCAGTCTCACACACACTCAAGTCCTTCATTCTCACTCTCTTTTTACTGGGGGCCACTCCCAGCGATGCTCAGAGGTTACTCCTGGCTCTGCTCTCAGGAATCACTCCTGGCGGTGCTCGGGGACCATATATGGGACTGAACCTGGATTGGCTGCTTGCAAGGCAAACTCCCTACCTGCTATGCTATGGCTCTGGCCCCCACTCAGCCACTTTCACTCACACACTCACTCTCAGTCATTCACTCTCACTCTCTGTCACACTCACTCTCATTCTCTCACCTAACTCTCTCTGTACTAGGGGTCCTGCCTGGGTACCCAGGACATGCCAGGCACCTAGGCAGCAGAGGCTGGAGGTGAGAACAGACTACATGGAGGAGAGCACCATGTGGGGGTGGGGTGGGGGCAGGTGACACAGGGGTTCCCAACAGACCCAGCAGACGGGAACCACTGTCGAGACGCCAATGCTAGGCTGCCTGGGGCTCCGTGTCAGGCTCTGCTGGAAATTCTGTTGGATACACAGGAGCCGAGATTAGGGGCGCTGCTCAGACGCGCACATCCTGCCCGGCCTGACCTTGGCCTAGCGTCCTGGTCTGTGCTAGGGAGATAAGAGCCACCGCACCACGAGGCTGCCAGACAAAGCGAGACCAAGCGCAGAGGCCGTCGGGGTGCCTACGACCCCTCAAACCAACTCCCGCCTGCACCCCACCCTCCTCCAGCTCCCCAGTACACGGGGGAGTGCTCAAAACACGGGAAGCATTGGACGCAAACACAGCGGGGCACACCCCGCCTTTATCTGCTGCTCTGAAGTGACTGTTAACGGCCCGGGAGCGAGGCTTCACAAGCAGGCACCGCAGAGCCCCATCCCAGCCTGTCCAAACCCCAAACACGTGGAAAGAAAAATGCCCTTGCAGGAGAAAGGCAGAGCAGGGGAGGGTGAGGACGACAGCCCCACCAACCACAGAGCAAGATCTGAGAGCCCCAGACAGGTACCAAGAAGGTGCAACAAAGCCAGGGCCTCCCCAGACACCTCCATGGGGCTGGGGCCTGGTCACACACAGACCCCCGCCCTGTGCCCCTCTGGGCCTCATTGCTCCCAGTGCATGCCCACCCCACTTGCAGGAGCGCCCAATGCTGGCTAGGGCCCCGATCATGCCACAGGGGATGACTGGCCAGACCATTTCACACACAGCACCCTAGGCTGGCACCAGCTTTTCGTGCTCCCACTGGCAAGCACATCTGAGTGAGGGGTTGCCAAGCCTGGCCAGCTTAAGGTACTAAATCCAGGGAGCGCAAGCGAGGGTGCAGGCAGGTGGAGGCAAGGTGCCTTTATTTGGCTAACAACACCCCCCCAAAGGTCTGACTTGCACCCAGGACCCAGAGTCGAGCGGGGCTGTGAAGGGATGGGTGGGTGGCCAATCTCCTTCTCCTGCTTTTGCAGAGGGAGGTACTACCCCAGGGATCGCGTCACTATCCTAACACTACGCTGGGCACCTCTCGGACGGCTTGCAAGCCCCTTGGGCCAAGAACCCACTCAGTTTACCCTTTCAAAACCCCACTGCCCCCAAAAACTACTGGCACTGTTTCTGGGTCCCCCTTCCTCAAGCTACTGAAAACAAAATTCAAATGTGGATTGCAAGGGTCTATACAGTGATGAGAAGCTCCAGGGAAGGAGAAACTTTGCCTCAAGAGAGAAGCACCTGTGCAGCCCCCCACCACCCAGCGGCATCTCCACAGACTGACATGGGGAACACTCGGCTCTTCCATGTGCCCCCTGCAAGTGGGACCTCAGCAGGCAGGAGGCTGGGGTGGAGATCTGGGGCTCAGATGTCCCCTCTCCTGAAGTCAGGGCCTGCGCTGGCCAGTGCCCGCCCCTCTACAGGACCCAGCCTTGCCTTCAAGACACTGAGCTCATCTGGAGACTGCACCGCCGTGTACCCCACCTTACACTGAGCTGTTAGGGACCCAGGCAGACCACGTGTCCCAGGCGAAAGTGCTGCTTGACAAAGAGAAAAGGAAGAAAGACTGCCACGAGCACTTGCTCCAGGTCCCAGGCACCTCGGCCAGGGCGGCACACGCAAAGGTCAAGCAGTGGCCGCCAGCTCATGGGGCCTGCACCCAAACTCTGTCGGCCCGCCACATGCTCCCGGACCCAAACAAGTCTCCAGCTTCACCCCTGGCCCACAGAAGGCCCCCTCCACTCTAGCTAGCAACTTCCCTTCCTGGCCCACATGGCCACACACTCTTCCTCCTCCCAGCTCCAGCCCGCCTACCCCAGGGGCTCTGCTGGCCCAGAACTGAGGGTCCCTGCCCACCTGATCCAGGTGGTGACAGAGCAGTGTGACCCATGAATGGGAGGCATCCCCAGCAGAGAAGCAAGGACACGGTCTGCCCAGAGGCTCCCCAGCACAAGCTGAAATGGTGATGGGGGACACAAGCAGAACGGAGCAGCAGTCCCGGCAGCGGCCACCTCAGGGTCGCTGGGGCATGGTGGAAATTTCTACTGACTCCTGATTTCAAAACTGTCCACAGCCCCGCAGGACAGGAAACAGATGAGTGCCTGGGGCCATTATTCAGGAAAGGGGGACCCCAAACAACCGCCAGGAGACAACGGGTATTAGAGTCCTCAGCTCCTGCCGCTTAAAAAAAGCAGCTTGGTACAGGGAAAGAGCGCGCGTATGCCTGGGGCCCAATCCTCACAACACAGGCACACGCAAAGCACAGGCGCACACTGCGTACAGGCTTACACCACAGGCACACAACACAGGTGCACATACAACACAGGCACACAGTACAGGAGGACACACACAGCACAGGCGCACACAGCAGACATGCACAATACAGGCATAAACACAGCACAGGTGTACACAGTGCAGAAGCACACACAGCACAGGAGCACACACAGTACAGGCATGCACACGGCACAGGCGCATGCACAGTTCAGGCATACACAGTACAGGCGCATGCACAGGATAGGCATATACACAGCACAGGCACACAGCACAGGAGCACACAGCACAGGTGCACACACAGTACAGGCGTGCACACGGCACAGGCACATACAGTTCAGGCATACACAGTACAGGCGCATGCACAGGATAGGCATATACACAGCACAGGCACACAGTACAGGAGCAGAGCACAGGCGCAGAGTACAGGAGCACACACAGCACCGCCCCGTAAGGAGTGAATCCGGTACTGTGTCCTCCCTACACCACACACCTTCGCTCTCCTGCGCCGGGGTTCCAAGCTGCCCTTCAGCTCCCTGCAGGTGATGTGTGTACTGGTGCGGGGGGCACCCAGACACCCCCCCAACTGCCAGCTTTGGGTCTGTCATTCCATGCCCCCATTTGCAAATGTCCCTGGGAGAGGATGGTGCTTCTGAGACACAGCAGGGGACTGGGTTCATGGGGTTCAGATCATCTGAGTCGCTGCTCAGACAGGAATCAGGGAATTCCCGGGAAATAGCTCCAGCGGCTGTTGCCTAGCTCAGACTGGGAACAGTGGGACAGGGGACAGGGCTCCAGGACACAGGACTGCTCACAGGAGAATCCCTCCAAAGCAGGCACACTACAGGGCCACGGGTGGACAACGACTCTGTGTGCGGTCCCCAATCCTCACACGGGGAAGCGAACTCCACCTCAACTCAGAGCGTCCACATGGAGGTGACTGAGGCTGAACACAAGCTCAGCTTTCCTGTGGCCACTGCACTGGGGCCCGGACAGGGGAGGGGCTACAGATGTTCCAAGAGGGGCTCGGCTATCTTTCCTGACCACTCGGCCCCCAAGCTGCCCCGAGCCTGCACTCCATGAGCTGAAAGTCACCCAGAAGCCCAGCCTGTTCCTTTGGGAGGTCCAAGCATGGGGCCTCAGTCGGAGAAAAAATGTCCCCTGCACGGACTCCCCACATCAGCAAGGAGAGGCCACTGGCAGAGGCGCAGGGATGGAAAAGGAAGCCCCCGCAGGGCCTGTGCCTTGCTACCAGAACAACACGAGAGGGAGAAAGGGCTGAGAACGGTCAGAGACAGCCAGGGAGAGCACAGCCCTGGTCACGGCAGCCCCAGCTATGCCCTCAAGCAGGCCCAAACACGGGCCTCTCCTTGGTGCCCACGGGCCCACCCTCCCCCAGCCCATCATGCTCCCATCCTCTCCCCGTCCTTGGGGCTGTTCTTTGGCCCCAGTGCAGAGGGGCAGGATAGTGGCCAGGCCTGGGAGTCACCTCTCCCTAACCGGTAGGAGGACCATGCTGCAGTCCTAGCCCAGTCCTGGATAACACCTCTTATAGCTGCGCCTCTCTCTCTCTCTCTCCTCTCTCTCACACACACATACATGCGCACACATGCGTGCACCACTAGCCTCAGCCCACACTGACCTTACAACCTTTGTTCCCACCATCCTCCACCCCTCCCCTCCCTCCCTTCTCTTCACCACCAACTCAAGACGCACCCTCCTGAGGTACCCTGATATCTGTCCCCAGACACCACATGCTCTTGGTCTGTGGGTTTCACCATCCCCCTAGAGCTGGCACTCACAGAGCTTCCAGGCATCAAGACGGTGTGAAGCAGCACTGGCTGCCCAGATCTGGAACGAGCCCCCGACACCACCCACGGTGGGCAAGGAAGCCACTCCTTCCAGCGAACAAGGTTCTGCAAGCATCTGAGTGCAAACCCCCTACAGAGAGCTGCGGATACAGAACTCGGTCCACGCAAACAGGCAGGACGCAGTCTCTGGAGAGCAGCGGGCACTGCAGTGTGCCCTCACGCAGCACACACACCAGCTCCTGGGAACTACAGCTCCAAGGGAATACACAGGAGGCTATGGGACATGGGACCAGGCCCCAGAGCCACATGGCCACGCTGCCACACACTGATAGAGAGGTGCTGGCCTGTGCCTGGTCATGAGTGACAACTATCTTCCCTGCCCTCAGAGCCCAGCACAGCCCTCACAGTGATTGTCCACAGATGAATGGAGCAAAATGAAAGACCAGAAGTCATTGCGCCCAGTGTTCAAATACCATGAAGCTAAAGGCCTTCCGTCTGGGGTGACGATGCAGAGGCCTCAACTGTGGCCTATTTCCAGAAGGCTGGGATGAGGCCGAGCCAATACATGCTCAGGAAGGGGCCACGGGCGCTGCCTTCACACGCCATTTCAGCACAGAGGACCCAAGTGGGACAGGTGTGGGCAGTGCCACATGAGATCCCTCACAATGGCGGGAAGTCTCAGCACACAGCTTGGCTTTGAAAAACAGGTTTCTCATCTGGAGAGGCAGCTCCATGGGCCGAAGGGCAGGCTTCGCGTGGGACGCCCACTGCTGTCCTTAGCACCGCAGAATCCCACATGAGGGACGGGCTCTAAAACCACTATAAGTAAATAAAATCAAGACTGCTTTCCACATCAAAGAAGATCTAGAGGGCCTGAGGGATAGTACAGTGGGTAAGGCATTTGCCTTGTACACCCCAACCCAGAGTTTGGCCCCGGCATGCCATACGGTCTGCCAAACACCACCAGGAGTAATTCCTGAATGAAGAGCCAGGAGCAACCCCTGAGCATCACTGAGTGTGACCCAAAAAAGACAAAGAAAAAAGAGGGAGGCACTTGCCTTGCATGCAGCCCACCTGGGTTTGATCCCTAGCACCCTATATAGTCCCCTGAGCCCACCAGGAGTGATCCCTGAGCACACAGTCAGGAGTAAGCTCTGAGCACCACAGGGTGTGGCCCAAGAAAGAAAGAAACCATACAGAAAATGAAGACGGGAGGGGGGGGGCGGAGCGATAGCCCAGCGGGTAGGGCGTTTGCCTTGCACGCAGCCAGCCCATGCCAGCCCAGGTTCGATCCCGGCATCCCATATGGTCCCCGAGCACCGCCAGGAGTAATTCCTGAGTGCAGAGCCAGGAGAAACCACTGAGCATTGCCGGTGTGACCCAAAAAAGAAAAAAAAAGAAAGAAAGAAAACGAAGACGGAACAGTCCATTCTCAGGGTCCTCGAAGCAACTACGGTGGACTCATCCACTGCTCTGGGGACAGGCACGAATATTCCACGTCAAACCTCACCTGGCACAAAGGATGCCAAGGCACTGCCCAGCTTGTGTGGTTTGTTTTTCAACAATCCCTTTTGAGGAGACCAGGTACATGGTTCCCAGTGACACCCCCCTTCCCAGTCTCAGGGACTCTACTCATCTTTTCACCGTTGTGGGGGCCACATGTGAGGAATGCCTGTGTCCTGCCATGGGAGTCACCTCATTGGATGTCTTTGAAAAGAGCAGGGGCCTCAATCAGAGGGCTGGAAAGAGGGCCTGCATGGGGAGCCCTGGGTTGGAGCTTTGAGCACTGTAGGGTACAGGCCTCAAACAATGGCAACGCGAAACTTCTGCAGTGACCTGATATTCGAAGGACTTGCTGCCTTTTTGTTTTACAACCAAGTCTCAGCACAAAACTCACCTAACTATAAAAAAATGATTATTTTTGTTTTATTCAGGGCAATGAACAATCCCAAGCCAGAGAGATAGCACAGCAGGAAAATCGCGTGTCTTGCATGCAGCCACCCAGGTCATTCCCTGCCACCCCACGTGGTCCTCCAAGCACCGCCAGGATGCCAGGAATGATCCCTGAGCACCACCGAGTGTGGCCCCCTCCAGACAAAACAAATGTATATAGAATCCACTTCCGTCAGTATTCATAACACACACCCACTGAGTAAGGCCAGCTCCACAGCTGTAGGATTCTGGTTTGGTGTTTTGTTTTAAATCCAAAGAGTAACGGAAAAAAAGAAAAGTTAAATTATACACAGACCAACACACCAATTAACTCCTACCACTAATGAAACCAAGGTCTAACGGCAGAGAGAAGGGCCCACACATGGGGCGCGGAAGTGAGGCCCGACTTTGATCCGCCTGCCCATCTCTCCTACTTAACAGGAACTTCAAACCGGGACCCAGGAAAAGTGGTGATAATTAGTAAGGGGCCGGTGAGGCAGCGTTTAGTGCAATCAGGCATTAAGGAAGTTTTTTTTTTCCTCTTTAATTTCGAGTAAATTAAGCCGAGCAAAAGTTTGAGAACTTGTGTAATCCAGCACCGTGCCCCAGCGCAGCGGGCCGGCTGGCAGTGCCCAGGCCAGCGCCTGCTCCTCGGCCCTGCTCCGCCCGCCCTGAGTCAGGACTTGGCTCCCAAGCGCTCTCTGCTCTTCTCTAAAAATAACCGGCACCTCTCGGGCAGCGCGGGTGCTGGATCCTCAACCCAAACGCATGCCCCAGCAGGTTCTGAGACTGCGAGGGGGTGTGGGTGCTGTGGGCAGGTGGGTCTCAAGCCAGCGGAGTCAGAGGAAGGGGGAGCACGTTCCCCAGCCCAGAGGCCCCAGAGAAGCAGGAGGGGCGCAGAGCAGGCTGCGGCAGAGACACCTGAGGCTGCTCACGCGGGCCACTGGGTCCTGCCCTGGCGTCTCAGCTAAATGGCAGGGTGTTAGGAAATGAACTTGGGGACCTGGGAGAGGGTGGGGTGCTGACCACCTTCCAAAAATGGGAGGCCCCATGGGAGCCACATGATGGATAAGATAGCCAACTCCGGGTCAGAAGGTTCTAGAAGCAGGGGAGCCAGAGTCACCTACAGGTGTGATGGAGTTGCCGGGCAGAGCTGCAGCTGTGGAGTAGAGGTCAGGCGGACAGAAGCCGGGGACAGCAACTCACGCCAGCCCGTGGTCCACCACCTGGTCCCTCCACACTGGCTGTCACTTCCTCTCCTCTCCTGGAATTCCTTCCCTCTTCCTGTCTCTCTAGGCCCAGCTTCCGCCTCCTCCTGCCTCTGCGGCTGAGCTGGGTGCAGGGCATGGGCCAAGCCATCCACCACCATCTCGCTGACAGTCTCCGCTCATGAAGGAAAATAAGGTCCCTTGCCCCCACCAGGCCCTTCACCACCGCAGAGCCGTGGGCAGTCCCCAACTCTCAGGAAAAGAGGGACACCCCATGGTGATGGGGTCAGGCCTGCACTAGGGCCGGAGGGACTGGAGCCAACCCAGAGTCAGGCCAACACCTGATCTGGGTGCTCTGGTTGGCTGCAGGACAGGAAGAAGGTCCCGCCACACTCCATATCCCTGAAGTCTGCCTGAACCCTGAACTTGCTGTGAAACTAGTCCACCAGACTCCTGGACGCCAGTGGTCCAGACCTTGCTGCTTAGGGAGCTGCAGGGTCAAGGACACCATCAGTATCCCAGCACTCCAGTATCCCAGTGCCCCCTGGGAAGCCCCCTAGCCTCTCTCTATCCACTCAAGACTAGTGGCCCCACCACCACGCAGGGCAGTCCAATGGCCAGGAGCACCCACATCCAACAGAGCCCCCTCTTCAGGGAAGGGGGTGCAAATTCTAGGTCTTCCAGAAGGCAGACCCCTAAGAACTCCCAAGTAAGTCTAACTGTCCCTAGACTCTCCCAAAGTTTGCCTCTCTCTCTCTCTGTCTCTCTCTGTCCTTCTGTCTCTCTGTCCTTCTGTCCGCTCTCTCTCTCTCTCTCCCTCTCCCTCTCTCTCTCCCTCTCTCTCTTCCCCACCTCTCCTTTCCTTACCTTTTCTCCCTCTTGTCTCTCTCCTATGTACTCAGGCCATGCAGTGGTGGGGATGGACCACAGACCTCCTGCACATAAGCCTACAGCATCCCACTCAACAGCTTCCCTCCCCAGGAAGCTCAAACAGAATGACGTGAATGGAAATTGGGCCATTCAAGACACAGACACACACACAGTCACAAAGACGGATACAGCCACACCTTCATTCACAGGCACACACGTATAGTCACACATACATCCAGAGCACACAGCTGCACATACATAACACACATTCACATACAGACCCATATACATTCACACATCACATACACATTGATAGAGCCACGCACATTCAGAGACATTCAGACATACAGTCATACACATTAACACACTGTTGCACAGTTACATACCATTGTACACAGTCACACAAGCAAGCACAGACATTGCTGCACATGCAGACACACAGATGCAATTAGTCACAAGTGTGTGCCACGCATGCATATGGTGTGGCAGGTGCGAGACGGGCAGAGGACGGCCCAGGGCTTCCTGCAGGACCCGTGAGCAGGAGGATGCACACAATCCTAAAGAGAGGTCTGGGCGGCCGGAGCTACAGTCCAGCGGGTAGGGCGTTTGCCTTACACACTGCTGACCCAGGTTGATATCCAGCATCCCAAATGGTCCCCCAAGCACTACCAGGAGTAATCCCTGAGTGCAGACCAGGAATAAGCCCCGAGCATCGTGGGTGCGACTCAAAAACCAAAATATAAAATAAAGGGAGATCTGGATTCCCCCTGGGCTTACCCCAAGATAAAAATGCGCATCTTGGGGGACTTCACAAAAAGCAGGGTGGAGACACTCTAGGTGACTCTCCGATCAACTGCCAAGCGGAGCCCAGGCTGCCGAGCTCTCAGGACCACCTGCCCCCACCTGCCGCCCCACGGCCGCCCCTGCCTGCCTCAACACAGGCTTCAGAGGCACTGAATTCTCAGTGTGCCTGAATCACACTGAACAAACAGTCTCCACCCTCTCCCACTTCTTTTGTCTGAAGCACCTCGTCACAGGCTGCCACCTCGACCAGCTCCCAGTGTGCCCCGAGGACCAGCAGGAACCAGAAGCTCGTGGCTGCAGACAACCCAGTCCTCCACCTCCTTCCTCCTCACCCCACCAGCCTCCGGCACCGAGCCAATCTGCAGCCACCTGGGCCCCAACGCCTGGGAAGGTGCAGCGAGGGCACCACACCACCTCTCAGCCAGGCCTGCACTGGTGCAAATGCAGGTCAGAGGTCTCCCCTGGGCGCTACCCCCGCGGGAGCACGACTGAAACAAGGCTCCAACAGGTCTCCCCAGGCACGGGAGCCACGTTCCCTCTGAGTTACGGGGGAGGTGTCCAGGGCACAAAATCGGGAAATCATACAGAATCCTGCTTCTTAGAGAGGGTAAGGCCAGTTGTGCCTAAACCACTCTGTAAAAATGAGCAAGAGCAAGAGTGTGAGAGCCAGAGAGCTCGCACAATCTCCCTCCTCCACCCTCCAAACCCATCCAATTTCTCAATGATATTTGGATATACAAAATGTTACCCAACCCTGTGCTCACTAGGTCAGACGGGCACTGGGACTTGCTGAGGCTTTGCAGCCTGCAGAAGCCATCCCCCCTTGGCGTTCCCCAGCTCCAAGGGAATGCCTGGATGAATAGGCAGGAGATGGGCTGGAGGCAGGTGGGTGGAGGGAGGGGTGCTCACCCTCGGCAGGGGGCCTCCCATCAAGCCTCCTCAACTGCCTCCACTTGCCAGTCTGCTGCACCCGAGATTTTTTACAAGACCCGGGGTATATAAAACAGGCACATACAAAACAAACATTTACTGAGTATAAACGATAAAATGATTTTAAGGCGACTTTTCCACGACCTTCAGCTCTGAGGCCCCATGTGCGGCTGCAACCCAGTTTAAACTAGGACCTTAAGCAGAGGTTCTGACTTATCTTAGTTGCACACACACACACACACACACACACACACACACTCAGAACCCAACAGAAAAGAACCCCTAGGAGTAGCAGAGAGGTGCCTGCCCATGCGGCTCACCACCAGGAAGCCAGGACAGTATGGCCCATTTGGGAAAGTCAAGCTCAGATGGTGGACACCTGAGTAGTCAGCCAGTAAGGAGGGCACTTCTTCAGATTGGGAGGCTGCCCTCTAAGCCACAAAATGTCATTCCCAATTGCATGGGGGTGGGGGGGTGTCCAGTGGGGAACCTGGACATTACATGGCCCACCCCATGGATACACGAACTTCCACTAAAAAACACATCAGCAAACAGTGATGATTTAAATGCACAACAAAAAGACTTTCCCTTCTTGCCTGTCAAAGGGCACAGAGGATCCCAGATACTGGACATCTAGGAAGGACCAAGCAATCAGCACGGGCTCCCAGAAACTCGCCGGTTAATTTTAGCATCTTTCTGTTTAGCTGCTTAGCAACCCTTATCCTATGACCTCCAGAGCACCGCCTACTTTTCAGGAGGGGGATGAATACAAACATCAAAGCACAAGTCTGCTCCAGGGACCACATGGACCACCCTTTCCTGCCGGCACACTGGTCCGCCGAGACTCCAGAACACTCATCTGTGGGGGCTCCGGGTTCTCTGGGTGCTGAAAGGCCAGTGGGGGCGGGGGAGGAGGAGGCGAGAGCTGGCCGGCATTTCCAAAACCGCCAAGGAGGTGGACGGGCTGAGCCCAGCTCACCAGTGAGAGTAAAAACGGAAGCCTCGGCCTCTGCCAAGCAGCAGCTGTCCCCAAGGAGAAAATTCGGCCCGGGAATGGGGGGCCTGGGGCCACCGCCGGAGCCCAGGTCCCCGGCCAGGGCGGCTGGTGGGGTGATGTAAATGGGGGAGGAATGAAGCAGAACACCTGCGGGCTGACTCAGCCCATCTCCTCATCCCAGAACAAACACTCCCCTGCCTGGGGAGGCCCGAGGAGCACGGAGCACCCCAAAGGCGAGGCTTCACCCCTACCCGGCATCAGCTTCCTCAGAGGGTCCTAAACAGGCCCCCTCCTCTTCCAACAACAAAATGACCCGACATGCAACAGGCTTAGCAGTGCCTGAAGGACATTAAAACAGCCCGAGGAGGCGCAGAAAGGCTGAAACAGTAACTCTCCGGCCCCTCCCTCTCTTTGTAAGCCCGAGGGGGAGCGGTAGAGGGGAAGGAGGGGGGTACAGTTTGGGTTTTTTTTCCACACATTTAAAAAAACTCGATAAAAGCCCTTCAATGTTTAATTCATCAGCATGACCTCTGGAAACATCCCAGCAGACCCCATCAGTCCGCAGGGCCAAGGGCGCTCCGGGTAGAGGTAGGAAGTGGGGCGCGCCCCCAGCCGGGTGCCCTACAGCAGCCCCCCCCACCTCCCGAAACCCGAGGAAGCCCTGCACCAGTGTTTAGAGAAAGGGGGAGAGTTTCGGCCAAGAGAGCGTTGAACTTCCGGGTTACACTCCGCCTGCCAACGTATCTGCCAGGCTGGGCACGGCCCCAGCTCGGGGAGATGCTTCGCGGCCCGGGCGGGGGTCCCCAGCCCCAGGCAGCGGCCCCGCGCTCGGCCTGGCCGTGCGTGCGGCGCCTCCCCTCCACCTTGCACTTCCAACTCCGCGACTCCCCACACACTCGCGCATGCACAGAGCCGCGGCGTCAGAGGATAAAGTTCTGCTCCAAAATCCAGGATGCGCCCTGGCGGCCCGGCGCCAGCACAGCGCCCCATATTCGCGACGGGCGGCCGTCGCGATGGGGATCCCCACATCCCCATCCCCGAAGCGCGCCGTGCGCCCGGGGTGTCCCGCACACCGCAGGGGCGAGCCCCCTCCCGGAGACAAGGTTCCCCGCAGCCCCGCCAGCCCCGGCCCGCACCCCCGAGCCCCACCGCGCCAGGCGAAGCCCCTCGGAGCGGGAGCGGCGGCCCGGACGTGTGCGGCGCTGGCTCTGAAGCCGTGTAGAGTTTCGTAATGGAATGCGAACTGCTCGTCCGGGCCGGGCTCACGTTCGCTCTGCTCCCCCGGCGAGGGCCAGGGAGGGCGAATGTGCTGAGCCAGGAGAAACGTCCGCCCGGCCCGCAGCAGTACCAGCCTCGCGGATGGCCCGGGCGCAGGGACGCAGGGACGCGCGCGCGCACGGGCACCCAGGGACCCCCGCACCCCGCACTCACGCGCCGCACCGAGTCGGCACATCCTCGACCCGACCCTCGGCAGCGCCCGGCTCGCGCGGCTGCCCGGTGAGGGGGCAGGCGACGGCAAGGACCTCCCCTGCTCCTTAGCAACCATTAAGGTCGCAGTTTCCTAAGAGACCGCGGGCGGGGAGGGGGCGCCGGCCCGGGACGGGGGGGGGTGGTGGAGGTGGGGGCGCAAGGTCCGCGGCCCCTCCACATCCCTCCGCCCCACCCCCACCGCCGCGCGCCCCTGCCGGCAGGGATGGGAGGAGGAAAAGAAGCCACAGAACTCGCGAAAAAAATTGGTCCAGCGGGCGGCGGACAAAAGTTTCCGAGCGCGCTCGCGGCGGGGGAGCGAGCGGGCCCCGGCGGCGGCCCCGCCTCGGATGCTCCGGGCCTCCTTCCTGTGCTCGTGACGGCGCCGGCCCGGGGCCCCCCACCCCGCCGCGGCCCGCCCGGTCCATCGCGGCTCCCACGCACAGACCGCCCCCCCCACCCCGGCCGGCCGCGACCCCAAGCCCCTCCCGTCCCTACCGCGCGCCCCGGCGCCGGCCACGGGCCCCGAGCGCGCACCCCGGATACCTGGCGGCGGCGGGCGCCGTCATCGCAGCGCGGCCCGAGCGGGACTCGAAAGTATGTGGGAGCAAAGTTTCCCCTCCCACCGGGGAGGATGCCGGGGCGAGGGCGGAAGATGGAGCGCGCGCAGGGAAGATGTCTCTGGCCTGCCTGGCCAGCGGGGGTAAAAATAGCCGGCGGCGGGCGCGGCGGGCCGGATTCCTGCGCTCGGACGGCTAATATGGATGCGCATCAGGTCCCTCCCGGCGGCGGGCGCGGCGGGCCGCGGCGCAGCGCCGGGAGCTGGTTGGCAGAGCCGGCGGCTCGGGAAGGGAAAGGAGCGGAGGAAGGGGAGGAGGAGGGGGAGGAGCGGCGGCGCAGCCCGAGGGGAGAGGGCGGCCGGCTCCGGCTCATCCCGCCTGCTGGGGCGCACGGGGCGCGGGGCGCAGAGCGCGGCTCCCAGCGCGCGAGCCCACCCCGCGCAGCGCGCAGCGCGCCGCGCTTCCCCCTACCCTGTTCCCCATCCCCAAAAAGTTCTCGGGAAGGTCGCTCCGGGCTCTTCGCACCGCTCGCCCGCCGCCCGCTCCCGAAGCGCTCAGGGCCGGGGCCGGAGCGCGGACTTACGGCCGGGCAGGGCGCGTGGCTCCCGGGCATGGCGCAGCGCGGCGCGGGTGGGCTCTGGGGCCGGGACGAGCAGAGATGCAAACTTGTTCCGGAAAAGGAATCAAAATGGCGTTTCTGGATGTGCAAAGTTCATCAACTCCGCGGTCGCCTCCCCGCCTCCGCGGCGCCCCCCCGGGAGCGCGGCGGGCGCGGAGCTGGCGACCCCAGCGCCCCGCCGCCGCGCGCGCCCCGCTGGCCCCCCGGCCCGCGCCCCGGCCCGCAACCCCGCGGGCCGCCGCTCCCCGCTCACCCTGATAAGTGGACACATCACGTGTTGCTCCTGCGAGTCTCCTGGGGACGTGTTCCTGAGCGGCGGCGCGCGGCCCGCGCGGGGGGGGGGGGCCCGTCCCCGCCCCGGCCTCGCGGGGCGCCCGCCGCCGCCGCCGCCGCGCCAAGGGAGGTGGCGCCCCCGGCCCGCCCCCGCCCCAGCACTGCCCCAAGCCCTCCCCGGGAGTCCGGGGGGCCAGGGGATGGCCGGGCCGCCCGGGGCAGTCGCCACCGCGTGCGCCCCCTGGCCCACCCTGGCAATCGGGTGCGACCACCGCGCCCTCGCCCACCCCTCCATCCTCCATCCCGCTCAGCCGGCGCCTCCCCACCCCACCTCTGCCCCTGCATCCTTTGGCGGCACGATCACTCGCTCTTTGAAGGAAGTTGGGGGAGGCCTCCGGGTTCGGGGGTGCGGGGAGAGGGTTGGTGCGGGGGTCGTGGGGATTCCCCGGGCGCTGCTAGTTCTACTCACGCGGTCCAAGCCCACACCCAGGTAGCGCGCGCCGCGTTGATGGGGCCCCGGGGGGGGAAATAGAGTCACAGTGCTCCCCCCACTCCCCCGCCTCGGACTCGGGCGCCCGCGCCCCCGGCCGGGTCCAGGAGCCGCCCCCCACCCCAGCCTCGGCGCCCCGCCCCCACCCGCTCCGCTGGTGCCTCCTGCACTTTCGAGGTTCCCAGTTACTCTCGCCATTGCGTCCCTGCCTCCACCACACCCCGCCAACGATGCTCGTGCGGGAACGCAGACTTTTGTCGGCGCCGACCCCCGGTCGCGCCCCACCCCCACGGAGCGGTGTCGCTGTGTCACCCTCGGCGGCGGCGGCGGCATCGGGGACTGAACAGCCGAAGGCCACGCGCAGGATCTGCGCCCGCACTAGTGTCCTGTGCCAGCTCCGCCAAGCAGGGGCTGCGCCGGAGCCCTGAGACTCGCCCAGCCGCCCCCTCACCCCTTCTCGGGACGGGCCTGACTGCACTTTCCCGGGGGCGCCCGGACAAGTTCCGACCCTTTTCTACCCGGGGTCCCCGAGCGCCTCGCTGCTCCGGGCCTTTGCACTCACCTCTCGAAAAACACAGACGGATTTGGGGTGTGAAGAGTTCATAGAGTGTGCACCCCAACTTGGAGAGCAGGAGAGCCCTCACCTGGTGCGGCTGCTCCGCGGCCCGTCTGCTTCAGAGCCGAGCTGGTAGGTGATGCTGTAGGTCCAGGACGACGCTATTGGCTGCTTCCCGTGACCTTTGACCCCGGCCCCGCCACCCAGGTCTCCTAGTGCGACCCAATCCAGGTCGTGCATCCCGCCTGAGGCTTCTCAGTGCCTCGGGATGGGCTAAGGCCTAGAGAACTCACTGGGACCAAGCAGAAACGTTGGGAATCCCCAACTTGAAGCACATTGAGAGCCCAGCTGGCTCCTCCGTCCAGCATGTTGGACAAAACGGGAGTTCAGAACCTGTTCGATTTCCCAGGGCCGCTGTTTACCCAGCAAAAGTCTACCCGGAGAAACTTTCCTCAGGGCCTCCCCACCCCCTCCCGGTTCCCAGGCGTGTTGATGCCACAGAAGAGGCTGTGGACCCCCCTGCCCAGTCTGGCTTCACAGGGTTCCGCATGGCAGGGCCTGGAGTCCATCTCCCCCACTTCCACTGACCACCACAGCATCCTGGGGGCACCTACACTGTCACTGCTCCGTGGGGCTTCCCGACTTGTTACCTTTATAATGTCCTGGCCTGCCACAGTGTTAGCCACAGGAAGGAGAAAAAACAAGTTTAATGGTCACTTTCAAATATGGAACACTGGGGCCAGAGCGATAGACAGCAGGTAGGGTGTTTGCCTTGCACAAGGCCACCTGGGTTCTATCCCCGGCATCCCATATGTTCCCCTCGAGCACCGCCAAGAGTAATTCCCGAGTACAGAGCCAGGAGTAACCCCTCAGCATCGCTGGGTGTGGCCCAAAAAAGTAATAATAATAATAATAATAATAATAATAATAATAATAGGTTTTGGGGCCAGGGAGTCAGTTCAGTGGTAGAGCACTTGCTGTGTGAGGCCCTGGGTTTGAGCCCAGCGTGATAAAGCGCTCCCAGGTTTTGTGAAGGGCTGCTGGACAGCCCGGCCACTCCTGGGAAGAACTGAGCTGCTACACAGGAAGCTGGTACACCAGCAGTCAGCAGCAGCTCTGTCCGTGCAGCAAGAGCTGTACAAGCAGAGCCCCTGTCAGCCAGAGAGGGGAGCAGTGTGGTCCCTGGTGCAATGCACTGCACTTCTGGCAGTGCTCCTGGGACCCCTAGGAAGTACCAAGGATGAAACCCTTGGCTGTGTGCAAGGTAAGTGCCCTTGCACTATCTCTCCAGCCTCTATGTTTTAAATTTCAATCATTTCCATTTGGAGGCCACCCCTGGTGATTCTTTCTGTGCTCCAGGGAACTTGCGGTGCTGGGGGCCAACTCAGGGCCGCCACATGCAGAGCTGCGCTGAGCCTTCTGAGCCAGGTCTGGGGCCTGCCTGTCCTTCAGTGTCCAGTTCAGGCCTCTCTGTGGACACAGAAAGCAGGAACTGGCCCCTAGGGTGGAGGCTGAGGCTGATCGATGGGGACAGGACCTGACTCCTCATAACTTGGCTGGTTTCTCTGAGGACCCCACAGATGCCCTGAAATGGACTGTGGGCTGTGGTCCAGGGGCCTCCCCGTGGAAAAAACATGTCCTTGCTCCAGTGAGCCACTCTCCTCCTGCCTCAGTTCCCTAAATAAAATTATTTTTCTTGAGAAAAATGAAACTAACTGTGGTGATTGTTACTTAGCTTCAGAGTGGACTAAAGGCCATTTGACTGTCCATTTTGGGGCCTAGAGTGTGATGCCTCTGACCTGTAGGCACAAGATCTGGGTTCCAGCTCAGGACAGCCAAGTGAATCAACCATGCACTGAGATGGGCAAAGTGAGCAGGATGTCCACTCTGGCTCAGGAAGCTGCAGCTGTCTGCAGAGTCTAGCTTATCCCAGGGCCACGGAAAAAGGGGTAGTCCCTGAGATGGGGGGCAGCAGCCACCACGTCTGAGCCCCCAAGGCCTCCCCCACACACACACACAGGAGAAAGAGTGCAAAGCTGCTCTTAACACTGTCCATTTGTCATTCCTGCATTGGGTCTATCTTCTGCTTCCTGGTAAAGTGAGAGGGCAGCACCTACCTCGGGGCAAGGGTAGCTTTGGAGAGAAGCAAGGGGTGACCCAGGTCTGGAGTGCCCCATAGGGGGCTCTGCACTTAGCACATCAGAAGCATCTTGGGTCCTGTTTGTTTTTCTTAGATTTTTTTCCTTTGGGTCTTTTATGGTAATCCCGGTGATGTTCAGGGTTGCTCCTGGCTCTGCACTCAGGAATCACTCCTTTATGTGTTCAGGGGACTATATAGGATGCCAAGGATTGAACCTGAGTTGGCTGAGTGCAAGGCAAATGCCCTACCCGCTATACTATCGCTCCAGCCACAGGATCCTGTTTGGTTATTTTTTTTTAATAAATTTTGTCACTTAATAAGAGAATTCTTGGAAGTTAGCTCATGCAAGACCCGTGATGGCTTTTTTTGGGGTATGCCAGGGTAGAACGAAGGTCAGCCACTTGCAGTAAGTATCTCGATCCCTGTACTGGCTCTTTGTCCCAGGCGTCTTGCTGTTGTGGCATCCTGGGTGCCACTGGGACCAGTGAAGTACCAGTGCGCACTCAGCACCAGGGGTCGGCCTTCCTGCTACCTCCCCCGCCCCCTCCCCCTGGGACGGGCATCTAAGCAGTTCCAGGGCAGAGGGTGGGGGAGGCCCTCTGGGGGGCATGAGGGAAGGTCCACTGACTGGGAGGGCACCCAGAGCTCCAGGGAGAATGACCAGGAGGCTAAGCCAAGGGCAGTGTCCTGCATAGGAGCCTGGACAGGAAGGAGGGGGCTGGAAGGGTCCCTTACCCAGAGGGCCTGCACACAGGAAGCGGAGGCCCTCCCAAGGTCACCTCTGCTGCAAGCATGCAACACCTCTCTGCTGGCCAGCGGAGGGCCAGGGAGAGGGGCCCCTGGCAGGCCCAGAGCCAGTGCCCTAGCAGCCCTGCAGCTTCCTGGATCCCTCCTCCCCCTTGGAGGACTGGAACAGCAGAAGGGCAGGGCTGGGGCCCTGGAGAGAGCCCTGTGCTGAGGGCCGGGGGGGGCAGGGAGCAGGGGGCAGGATTGCACACCCTGCTTGCCTCATGGGTCCCCCACAGCCACGAGGAGTGACCCCCAGTTGGACTGGGAATGGTCCTAACCATCACCTGTGCGGCCTAAAGAGCAGCAGACAGAATGAGGGGAACAGAAGGGACATGGAGGGGTCAGCAGGTTGTGACCTAACTGGGCATAGACCTGATAAAGGCCCTGCAGACAGTGGGAGGCAGTGATGACCTCTAAGGTGTAAGGGTGCCTGAAGGGGGAGGAACAAGGCTCTAGCAACCTCTAAGGGGCGAGGAGAGTGTTCAGTGGGGGCTGGGGGCTCCCAGCATGAGCCTGTCTCTCCCGGACAAGGAGTGAGGCAGGGAGAGAATCAAAGCGGGGGGGGTGTGGGGGCTCCTGCCTTGCATGCATGAGACCCCAGCTTGGATCCCAGCACCCCTGGCCCCATCATTGCACCCTGAGCCCCCTGAGCACTACTTGGGAGCTCCTCCCAGAAAGAAGGTGTGATGAGCACTCTCAGAGTGTTCCTCTGAGAAGGCCAGAGTGCTGAGGTCATTGAGGCCGGGGAGAGGGCAAGGGAACAGGACGTGAAATGGCTGGGAGTGAGCTGGGGCTGGGCTCTGGAGGTGGGGAGCAGAATGTGGGTGTCAACAGACACACTGACTGGGTTGGGGGAGGGGACTGCTCTGGAAAGTTAGGTGATGAAAGGTGTGAGGAAGAGGGGGAGGGGAGCCTAGGAGGCAGCAAGATGTGGCATGGGGCACAGGGGATGGCACCAGACAGCGTGGCACTGGGCAGCATGGGAGCGGGCAGTGTGGGATCCCAAAGCATGGCACAGGGCAGCTGGCACCATGTGTCCGCTGAGGAGTCAGGAATAAGGAGCACATGGGGGCGGAGCGATAGCCCAGCGGGTAGGGCGTTTGCCTTGCCGCGGCCGGCCTGTGCCAGCCCGGGTTCGATATCCGGCATCCCATATGGTCCTCTGAGCACTGCCAGGAGTAATTCCTGAGAGAGAGAGAGAGAGAGAGAGAGAGAGAGAGAGAGAGAGAGAGAGAGAGAGAGCATGGTACCAGAGCCCTGGTTCTTCCCGCTCGGGCCCCCAGCACCTGCCCCAACTGGCCCCCCAAGACAGCCTGGCCTCTGGGGCTCCTTCCCCACTGCAGGTGGTTCTGAAGCCTGAGCAGGGCTCCTGGGACCCTGCCACACCCCCTGGTGTCCACGCAGAGACTCTGCCCTGGGCTGGCTCTAACGCCTAGAAGTGGTCAGCCCTGCCTGGACATGTCTGTGGTGTCATAGGTTGGGGGAAGGGGGGTTCTACTGTGTGGACAGGCCTGGGAGTTACAGAACATCCGTCCTGGGTGCCAAACAGCCCCCATGAGCAGACCGTGCACCCTGCACACTACAGTACCCACCGTGGCGGCCACAGCCCCCAAGAGCGGAAACAGGGAGGGCTGGGAAGGATGAAGACAGGTGTAGGCAGCGAAGGGTCTAGGGGCCATGGGCCAGAGCTCCCTCACCTAGAGAGAGAAGCAGGAAGGCAGGGTTGGGGCACCAGCTTGCAGGGGTGCTGCAGAAAAGGGGGAAACAAGTCCTGGGGGAGGGAAGAGGGGAAACAAGTCCTGGGGGAGGGGAAGAGGGGTCACAGCAAGAGGACATAGTGGGAGCCGCTGGCCTGAGGCCAAGCAACTACCGGGAGGTCTTGGCTGGGCACCAGACACTACAGGGAGCAGGGCCAGAGGCCCCCTGGCTTAAGTCACAGCAGGGGGCCAGAGGGGTGGGGACACGTGTGTCTTAAGATGACCACCAAGGGGGCATAGACAGTCAGGACAGGGCAGCAGTGGTGCCAAGGTTGGGGAGGACCATGAGTGAGCCTGAAAGTCACATGTGCTGTGCCAGTCCAAGGTGCCTGAGGTTCAAAGCGTTCGCAGTGATTGTCCCTGTGTCCATGTAAGGGATGAGAACAAGGCCTCAGGGACACACCACAGGGACACAGGAGAAGGCCACGGCGCCACCCCAGAGAGGCCAAAGGAGGAGCTAATGGCACTGTGGCCCAGGAGGGGGTCTAGGGCATAGGGTCCAGGCCACTGATGGGCACAGGCTTGTGGGTACCTTGTTGGAGGGGGACATCATGGCCCCCTACCACCTAGGACACACTCCTTCCCAAAGAGGGGCGAACCAAGTGCCAGGGGTCTAAGCAATGCTCAGCGGTGGGGGCATCTTCCCACAGGCAGAGTTCGAGCTGGAGGTTCTGGTACAGGCCAGTCCAGGAAGCATTTCTGAGAGGCTGCAGTGGGAGTGAGCCAGAAGGCAATGGCTGGAAGTAGGGGAAGGGTCACGTGATTCCCCTCCCCCCAAGTAATACATTCCCAGACAAGAGATCTCAGGGCAGTGTCAAGAACAACCTCACCTTCCTCCAAGCCCCTCCCACCTGGCCTACAGAGAATCCAGCACACTCAAAAAAAAGAAAGAAAGATTTTGGAGGGCTGAGGAGATAGAATGGGGGGTTAAGGCATTTACCTTGCCCACATCTGGCCCAACACCACATCTATCCCCTGAGCACAGAGCCAAGAGTGAGCCATGAGCACAGATCAGGGAGCGAGCCAGGACTGAGACCTAAGTACTGCCAGGTGTGGCCCCCAAAACAAATAAATACATTAATTAATCAATCAAAGAAATTGATTTGGGGGCCAAAGTGGTGATGGCGGGGATCAAGTGCCCCCCTCCCCAGTGCGAGCTGCAGCCCTGCGGGACGGGATTTTTTTGCTACTTGCTGGGGTCAGCGCCAGCCGGAGGTTTTCGTGTTCCACCTGCTTTATCCTGCAAACACCACTCAGGCCCTGAGGAACAGAGGCGTGTGGACCCAGATGTCCCCTGACTGCAGGTCACAGAGAACTTCGTCGGGGACACGGGGAAAGAGCAGTGGGAGCTGGAGCACAGGGGCCACTTTGCTACCGGAGTTTCTGGGCTTTTCTTCTTCCTCTTCTGCCCTGTCCTGGCTCCTTGGTGGCTTCTAGGAACAGGGTTGCTGCAATCACCCTTTTTCCCGCTCTGGGGGCAAAGTGGGGGCCCCTGGCCCGCAGGAAAAGGGAATTGGGAACCCAGACCCCCACTTCCTTAGAAGTGAGCCTAGAGCAAGCCCAGACAAGCCACTCAGCTCCACATAGCATCAGACTTTTCTCCTGCGCTGAGGACTGAACCCGCATCTCCTACAAGCAAGGCTGGCATGCCATTTGCCACTATGGTAGAATCTTCCATCACATTAATTTTGGTTTGGGGGCCACACTCAGCAGTGTTCTGGGAGCCCAATTGCTGGGTGGAGCCTGGGTTTCAGGCAGGCACAGGTAGCTATATGCAGCCTTCTGAGCATCTCCCTGCCCTGAGCTAGTCATTGCCTCTGTTTATTTTTGCAAGCGAGGAAGGAGTTAGGGCCTCAGGCATGCAAAGCAGGAGCAGGCCCCAAGCTACTTCCCTCGCCCCCACTCCTCCTCCCTAGACGGTTCAGCTGATTCCATGTCAGGCCGCAGAAAGGACCACCTGTCCCCGTCCTGCTTCCAGATGAGAGGAGATAGCTGGGACAGCTAGTCTCCCGGGAGGGATCCGGTGTCTAAGAGCCTGGACAGGCAAAGAGCACAGTCACTGGGGGGGGGGGGGTGGTCCTAGGAGAAGTGAGGGACCCAGATGGCAGACCTGGTGCTTAGAGACAACAGCTGTTCGTTCCTAGGGTAGCCACCGGGATTCTGGGTCACAGACAGTGGCCCTGGGTCCAAGGCTCGGACTGCACAGGACATGTCCAGCTTGGGAAGCAGCCCTGAGCTCTGCATATAGAGACCCCAGCATGCGAGGGCTTTCGGCAGAGTGTGCCTTGTCTTTGCAAACGCAAAGGAAGGCTGGCCCAGCTTGCTGCTGGCAGGGAGCAGGTGGTGGGTCCTCTCTCCCCGGTGGGGTCTTGCACGTGACCCTGAACAGCCAGAAAGGAAGGTCCACCCATGGCCCTGAGCAGCTCCCGGCCATGATGGGCAAGCTTGGCTAGACACTGCCCACCACCAGGGCATGTGAGACCCCACCCTCAGGTAACAGTCTCATCTTTGTCCCTGGTGGCCCTCAGAAGGTCATGGGATGTGGCTGAGGTGGAGTAAATGAGCAGCCGGACCAGAGCCTGGTTTGATTCAGCCCTGCCCCCCACCCAGAGGGTGTGACCCTATGGCCCTCAGCACTGCTGGGCGTGGTTCCTAAAAGCAAACATGTGTCTAGAGGGTGCTCAAAGCATTCTCAGAGGCTGGGGCGACTGTGCTCCCCTAATCCACCCTTCATAGATCTCTGGGCTGACCCTGAGGCTCTGTCTTCACAGACATCCCTGGGGAACCCCAAGCCACTAGGGTGTCCCTACAGGAGGACGTGAGGGAGAAAGCAGGACCCCGGACTTGGTCCCGGCCAGGACATGAGGGTCTGTGAGCCCTGGGAAGTCCATCCCACACCCCAACTGCTGAGCCTCAGCACCAGGGAACTCAGCTCAGCTGCCAGCAGGCAGTGGGGATGTTGAGAAAGGGCGTAGCTTGAGGACAGGGACAGGGAGATGCTCAGAGAGTCCCGCCAGGGCCAGGCCAAAAGCCTCCCAGACCAACTGATATGTTCAGGCCCCTCCCTGGCAAGCACTGGGGAGGCCTTACTGGGGAAGCAAGTGTGAGACCAGTGTTCCTTTCCGGGGTCTCACAGGGTCCCTGAGCACTGAGCTCCTGGGTCCAGCATAGCCTGGGGTCGCCCTGAGTAAATATATATAAATATTCTAAAAAAGAGACCTCGGGGGCTGGAGCGATAGCCCAGCGGGTAGGGCGTTGCCTTTGCACGCGACCGGCCCATGCCGGTCTGGGTTCGATCCCGGCATCCCATATGGTCCCCGAGCATCGCCAGGAGTAATTCCTGAGTGCAGAGCCAGGAGTAACCCCTGGGCATCGCCGGTGTGACCCAAAAAGCAAAAAAAAAAAAAAAAAAAAAAAAAGAAAAAAAAGAAAAGAAAAGACCTTGGTGGGAGGCCCTGGTTTGGAGGGAGTGACAGCGCAAAACTGAGTCAATTTATTCACTGAGAAACATCTTTTCTGGTCAAGAAAGTTCTCGTTAGTGGATACAGACAGATCGTCCTGTTTTGTCAACACTCACAAGACACCCTCACCTGTAAACAGAAAGGCCAGAAGGCTGGGCTGGGGCATTCCGGGGAGGGTGAGGGATTTTCAGGAAAGGGGGACCTCTCTTTCCTGGGTTTCTGCAAGAAATCCGCATTGCTTTTGCTAAGAAGACAAAGCAGTTCTGTTTCATCCAGCGCATTACATGAAGTCTCTAATGCCAACAATACCTGGATTTCTTTTGGGGAAGGGCATTGCTGGGGATCAACCCCAGGGCCTCACAGTGTAAGGCTAAAACATCTGCTTGTGAGCTACATCCCGAGCCCAGAGGCCATAAACATCTTTCTCAAAGTCAAACAACTGAGATGATCAGGAGGAGAATGAGTGAGACGCAGAGCTTCCCCTCAGAAGGCCAACCCCCTTCTGGCGGGTCCCTGGTCCTGGTCCCCAGGCTGGTCTACGCCCTGGCACCTTTAGCGCACTGGTATCACCCTCCTCCCAGCCACAGCTGGGAGCCAATTCAGGTTCTGGGCTACACTGAAATCCGAGTTTCTACCTGTGTCTAAAATTGTTTTCTGGGGCTGGAGCCATAGTCCAGTGGGTAGAGCGTTTGCCTTGCATGTGGCCGAACCCGGTTCGATCCCCAGCATTCCATATGGTCCCCCCAGCACCGCCAGGAGTAATTCCTGAGTGCAGAGCCAGGAGTAACACCTGAGCATTGCCAGGTGTGACCCAAAAAAGCAAAAAATAAAAGTTGTTTTATTTCTTCTCCTGATTTTCAGACACTGGATTTGGTAAAGCAAACAAAAATTGCAGATACACTCAGAGGTGGGTGTGGGGTCAGCGGGGGTGGAGAGTGGAGGCAGTGCCAGTCCCACTCACTGTCTTCCTCTCTGCCCCCTCTGAGCAGAGCCCCAGGGATGGCCCAGGAAGGGGCTGCTGCGGGGTGGGAGGGAGCAGCTTAAAATGAGCTGATAAAGGTGGGAGACACTGGGCAGGGTTAAGGGATTATTATTATTATTTTGCTTTTTGGGTCACACCCGGCGACGCTCAGGGGTTACTCCTGGCTCTGCACTCAGGAATTACTCCTGGCGGTGCTCAGGGGACCATATGGGATGCCGGGAATCGAACCCGGGCTGGCAGAGGCCGGCTGCGTGCAAGGCAAACGCCCTACCCGCTGGGCTATCGCTCTGGCCCCCAGGGTTAAGGGATTAGCCTTGCACAGGGCTACTCTGGTTTGATTCCCCAGCACCTCATGCGCTCTCCTGAGCACAGCCAGGGGATATTCCATAGAGCTAGGAATAGCTCCCGAACCAAAAGCTATAAAAGAAACGGGCCAAAGAGATAGCTCACAGGCCTGAGTTCGTACCTGCAGGCAGGAGGTACTCAGTAACCTGGGTTTTACCACATTCTTCCAAACCCCATTGGAAGCATGCCCAGAGTAGCCCATGAGCCTAGGGACCCCCAAACCAAAAATAAACAACTGATAAGCAGAAAGATGCACTTAGTCCTGATACTCTGAACCAAGCACATGTATCTCCAGACAATAAAAGTACTGAGCATACCTCAAATTCTCCAGATAATCTTCCTTTTTGTTAAAAACTACAGGATGGGGACCGGAGCGATAGTCCAGCGGGTAAGGCCTTTGCCTTGCATGCAGCCGAGCCGGGTTCGATCCCCGGCATCCCATATGGTCCCCCAAGCACTGCCAGGAGCAATTCCTGAGTGCAGAGCCAGGAGTAACCCTTGAGCATCGCCGGGTGTGACCCAAAAAAAAAAAAAAAAACAAACAGGATGGGGTGGAGTGATAGTAAAGCAGGGAGGGCATTTGCCTTACTTGTGGCTGACCTGGGTTCAATCCCTGGCATCCCATATGGTTCCCGAGCTCCACCAGGAGTGATTCCTGAGTGCAGGGCCAGGAGTAACCCCTGAGCATCGATGGGTGTGATGCAAAAAAAGCAAAATAAAAAAACAAACAAACAAACTTTGGAGAGAAAAGTTAACATTTCCTGGGAGTCAGACTCACAGCACAACTAGAAAATTCAGAGCAGGGCCGGAGCGATAGCCCAGTGGTAGGGCGTTTGCCTTGCACGGCCGGCCTGTGCCGGCCTGGGTTCGAGCCCGGCATCCCATATGGTCCCCCGAGCAAAGCCAGGAGTAATTCCTGAGCACAGAGCCAGGAGTAACCTCTGAGCATCGCTGGGTGTGACCCAAAAAGCAAAAAAAAAAAAAAAAAAAAAAAAATTCAGAGCAATGAATGGGAAATTCAAATGGATTCAGGACAAATCGCAGTAGCTGGTTCGTACCTGTGTCTGGCCCAGCTGGGGGCATGGGCTCTCAGAGCCAAGCATGCTTTGAGGAACAAGCTAGGGCCCACTCCACAGTCTGAGGGGCCAGAGCCCCCTCTGCACTGTCACCCTATCTCTGTGAAGTGGAAGCAGCTTTTAAGATCAGCCACACACACATGCTCTATGGGGAAGCAACACCCGTCCCAGACAGAGGGACTGGGAGATAGTGCGGTGGGGCACACAGCCACAATCCCAGTTTGATCCCTAGCACAGTATAGAGTTCCCGAGCTCCGCCGGGAGTGATCCCTGAGTATAAAGCCAGGAGTCACCCTGAGCATTGCCAGATGTGCCTGCCCCCTCCCAAATGAGACGCCTGAACAGGCTAAGTACAGGCATTCGTGCAGGGAGTCTGGGCTTGACCCCAGCATCTGGGGTAGGAAGAGAACCCCCACTAAAACAAAGAAAGATTATCTGGAGAATTTGAGGTACGCTCAGTACCTTTATTGGCTGGAGATACATGTGCTTGGTTCAGAGTATAAAATGCAGTTGGTCAAAGGGAAATTTATCCCTGCAAGCAGTGTCTTGTGAAGATGCCCTCCCTCCTCCTGCTCCTAGATGGACCAGAGCACACTCAGGGGCTTATACCAGAAAATCTGGTCTCCCACCCTAAATCCTCCCCCAGCCTGTGGCAGGGATGGAGGCAAGGCTCCTGCAGGGGCCCCAGGACTTCGGGGAGGAAGGTCTGTGCAGAGGTGCCAGCACAGACCCGGTTTCCAGGTAGGCATGTGTGGAGCTGGGTAGTTCCAGTGCGGGAAGGTGCGGAAAGGGGAGGGGGTGGGCGCGGGCACAGTGGGGATGGCCAGAAGCACTGAAACTTGACCTGGAAGTGCCCTTCTGACGTGAGGCCGAGTGTCCACCCTCACCTGCCCAGCCCACAGGGCTGCTGGAGGTGACCTCACAAGGGGCTTTTTGTTTTATGGCAGTCAGGGGGCACACCTAGTGATGCTCACAGACCATTCCCAGCTCTGTGGCCCACCCCTCCCTAAATAATAATAATAATAATAATAATAATAATAATAATAATAATAAAAAGGGAGCTGTAACCAGGGGGCAAGGCCTTGACCAGCCTCCTGCTTGTGAAGCTCAGGTGAAGGGCCCAGCTGCCACCAGGCACAGGCGCCCGGAGCCCGAGTGTTTGGGGGATTTCCCGTCTCTGACTGCAGGGTCAGCTGCTTCTGAGGGTGTCGTGACTCAAGGCAGAGAGCACGGGTCAGCCCGCCTGGAACTTGGGCAGGAGCTATAGGACCACGCACAGCCTGTCTGTCCCCTCAGCCCTCCTTGGAACCTTCTTTGGCTTTTTGGGTCTCACCCAGCGATGCTCAGGGGGTTACTCCTGGCTCTGTGCTCAGAAATTGCTCCTGGCAGTGCTCAGGGACCATATGGGATGCCGGAGATTGAACTTGGGATGACTGTGTGCAAGGCAAACGCCCTACCTGCTGTGCTGTTACTCCCCCCTCCCCAAATCCACCCCCAACCTTCTAGAAGGGAACAGGCCTAGGGAGGGGTTTGGGCTTCCCGAGTTTGCCTCTGGAGGCACAAGAGGCTGCTCCATCCTACGCAGTTCAAGGGCTGCATGTTCTAGGCGGGTTCTGAGACGGGCACTGTCAGACCCACAGTCCGAGCGCTGGACGAGTGCATTTGTTGCCTTGATGTGCGTAGACACCAGCTAAGCTCACAACTCCAGTGTAGAGCCCAGCGATGGCCCATGGACACCCTTGGCCGGCCAGGAGCTTCCCAGCGGCAGGGAAAGAGCAGCAGCCGCCGCGTGCCGGACGGAGGAGGGCTGGGGGCGCCTTTATCCCCGCCAGCGGGATTTGCAAGAGAATGGCTCCTCTGAGCGTCCCGCCTCCCCGCCCGGCTCCGCCAGCCCGCAGGAGTCTTACGTAAGCACCCCAGGAGGGCAGGAAGGAAAGGAAACACTCAGGTCTCTCTGCTGAGCCTTTCAGAGTCGCGGCTGGAAAAGGTCTGCGGAGGCCCCAGGGTTTTCCCGGTTCTTTTCCTTCTGAACCGACAGCCACTGTCCCAAGTGAGCTTAGCAGACAGTCCTGGATGTGCCCCAAAGTGGTGATTAATTGATGTTGGGGAACCCCCCCGATTTTTTTCTGCCACAAGCCACCAGAGATGGAGTGACACTCAGATGCCACTCTCATGTCGGGGATCCCAACACCCCTACACTTCTGAAGGTGGGGCTCAAGGGGTGCCTGCATGCGCCTTGCTCAGACCACCCTGGCCCCGTCCCTCCTGCAGGGTCCTTCCCTGGGATACTGATGGAGGCCTTCCTGGAGGCCAGACTGGTGGAGGAGCTGCTTTTCCTGTGGTTTATGGGTGGAGGAGGGGGTGAACTCTGGCCCTGGCACCAGCTGAGAGCACTTAACACGGGTTTCAGCTCCTCCCTCCCCATGGCCAGCAAGAACTGGGAAGCTAGTTTTCAGACCACGGTGCTGAGAGCAGCAAGGAGTGGGAAGAATGGGGGAGTTTCCTGCCTGCCCCAAAATCCCCCAGCCAAGAGGGCAACTTCTTTTGGTGGGGTGGGGGAACAGGGTCGGGGGTGAGTGTATGAAACCCCCTCAGCTATGGAGAGGCCAGCAGAAAGAGAAGGAGAGGAGGAGGGGCGGGTTGCACCACCGGAGATCCTTGGGCCCACCCAGGAGGGTGGGTTTGTGTGTGTGGTGGGGACACCCTCTGAGTGAGGGTGCGTGCTTCTATACCCTGGCCCTTCCTTGCCTGCCCTCCGCCTCCTCCAGCCCGGGTGGGTGGCTGCACCCAAAATCCAGATCCAGCAGCAGAACCACAGTAGGGCCTGGAACACAGATCCAGCAAGCATGCCTTCAGGTTGGAAGGACTGAGCTGCACTTCTAAAACCATGTACCATCCATCCTTCTGGAGCTGTTTTCTAGCAGGGCCGATGCACAAATCAGCCAGTGCTCTGGCTCCGCGACACCCCACAGAGCCTGGTGACCCCACAGGAGGTCATGGGAGGGGGTGGGTGGGGGTGCCGAGAGCTCGGAGGAGGCTGAAGAACTGGAGGGAACTCTGGGCCACAGTGGTCGGAAGCCTTGTTTCCCCCAGTACTGGTCTAGAATCCAAAGGCACCGCCAAATCAGACCTCTTGGGGTCTGAATGAAACTATCTGCAGGCCCAGGAGAGCCCTCTGTTACTATCTGCCTTGATTCTTATTAGGGTGGCCTGCCTGCCAAGGGGACAGAGAGGGCCTGGCGCCATATTCTGGCTCTGTGGAGGCCCACACAGACTCTACTTCTGTTGCAACAGCCCCTTGACAGACCCTCCAGGTAAGCCCAGAGAGAAGGGAGTCATCCAAGCCAATCTTTACATTGTTGCAAGAACAACTTCAGTCTGCTCCAGAGCACTCAGAGATGGCCGTCCCAGGCCAGGTTTTGAGAACACCTGCTTAACCACGTCGCCGACAATAGCCCACAGAGCTTCTGTGACCAAGGCTGGTCTGACCGAACAGACACCTGAAATTCAGGTTTCAAGACGGAACCTAGTTTCAGCCAGAGGGTGCTGACACTATCCCCTTGTTGGGCTGGAATCTGCCAGAGGCGCTGGGTGACGTGTGTGTGCACATGTGACTCTGCACACATTTGTGTGGGTCTGTGTGTGTATGCACGGAGAGCGGGTCTATGTGTCCTCTCCTGAGTGTGTATGTGGCCATACATGTGTGCCTGTATGCTTGTATCTTTTTTTTTTTTGGGGGGTCATACCCAGCGATGCTCAGGGGTTACTCCTGGCTCTTTGCTCAGGAGTTACTCCTGGCACTGCTCATATGGGATGCCAGGGATCAAACCCAGGTCAGCCGCATGCAAGGCAAACGCTCTGCCCGCTGTGCTATCGCTCCGGTCCTGTGTATGTATCTTATGCAGTGGGTAGGGGAGGCTGGGGGCGGGGAACCGTGTCTGGAGCTGTCCTCTCTCCTTCCAAGCCCACTGACTGGGGCAGGCCATGACCCTCTCTTCTAATCATTGTCACCAAACACTTCCCAAACTGGCTTCCTCCTCAGACACTCTTTGCAGACGCTCTTCATTTCTGCATTCGGCCTAAACCCAGGATCCCAGGCTCTGCTCTGTGTGTGCAGTTGTGTGTACCTGGCCCACACCCATTTCCATGGTGTTATTGGAAAAGAATAGCCAGGAGGTTGGGACCAGGTTAGGGTGTGGATAAAAGCCCTGTAGATCTGGCCTGGCCTCATGTCAGCCAGAGAGAACCTGACATTGCCCGCCAGCTGATTGTCCCAGGCCCCTGCAGACGCTGGCAGGCAGGAGGGGCCGGGACACATGCACCTGCCTATACCCTGTTGTCCTGAGAGCACTGGCTCCGTGAGCACCAGCTCCTGCGAGCACCACCTCTTGCGAGCACTGTCTCCCGTGGAGTGCCATCTCCTACAAGCACTGTCTCCCGTGCACATCATCTCTCTGAGCACTTTCTCCCAGCCTGCTCATAGCTCAGTGCTCACAGTTACTCTGAAGCCCCCCTTTGGTGAAGTGCTCCGGCTTCCCGGATGCTTCAGTGCACTCGCCCACCGCCTGCATCAGCAGTCCGTTGGCGCCGCCTGGTCCAGCCCACTTCCTCATTTCCAGTCCTGCTGTTCCAGGGATCTGAGCTCTGGCTGGAGGCTGCAGTGGGCTGGGCCCTTCTCCCACCCCCTCCCACATAGCCAGGCAGGAAGGAAGCAGGGGCCTTAGGGCTGCTGTGCCCTCCTGCACATGGGGACTGCCTTCGCAGGCCCCTGAGCACAGCCTGCCAGCACTGAGTTCCGTGACCCAGCCATAGCTGGCATGACCCCATGGCTGGGATGACCCCAAGACCTGCTCCATGGTGCAGGGAGGCAGGACAAGCCATGTCCCCAGGTGTGTAACCCCCAAAGAGATGCACTGCCCCTTCCAGGTGGGGGTTTGACCATGGGGCGCAGGGCAGAGGGTCCTGAGTCCTGCCCCTCCCCATCCCCAGCTTTCAAAGGCCCTTGGGGGCTGGGTGATGGCAGGTACAGGCCCCACACGAACCAGTCTGGGAGTTGAGCCAGTGCTGAGGCCTCCTGGGCAGGCCCCCCTCCTTCTCCCACCCTCTCTTTCCTCCCTTCTTCCTCCTATATCTTCCCAATCTCCTCCATCTCCTCTCCTCCTCCTCCCTTCCCTCTCCTCCCCTTAACCCCTCCCCTTCCACCTCCCTCCCACCTTCCCCTGCTCTCCTTGCTGTCCCTGGGATGCAATCACGGGACCCCAGGGCACAGTCCATGGCTTTGTCCGAGACTCAGGAGATGGTGGGATTGGCAGAGAGCCGCAGCCCTGTGCCTCCTCTAGTCTCCATCCTTCCTCCTTCAGGGCACCCTAGGAGCAGAGCACTGGGGTACTGTGGGCTCTGCAGCTCTGAGCCCGGGAGCCCAGAGCCAGGGAAACCCATGAGGAGGATGGAGCAAGAGCAGGGGCCCCTAGCTCTCGGCCCCTCATTCCCTCTGGGCCCTTCCTCATCTGGAATCCCTTGGTGACCCTAAACCAGTGCTCCACAAAGTGAGAGGAGATGGCCCCTCACCCCCAGGGTGCCATGGGTGGGGATGGGGGTTGGGGTGACAGCCTGGGGTTGCGTCGAGGGACTTCTGTTTTCTAAAGGAGAGTTTCGGGGGTGCATTGAGTGATTTTTTTTTTCTGAAAAGGCTTGCTTGCTTTATTTTGGTTTTGTTTTTTGTTTTCTAGGCCAGGAAGCTCAGAACCTCTGGGAAGGCTCAGACCTGACAGCCCAAGGGCAGGGCTGCTGGTGGCACCGCCAGAGCGAGCCTGGAGCCCAGGACCTGATGGTGTTCTTGTGGGGAATCCTCAGCAGGGTCCAGGGGTCTGCGAGGGCCCGGGACAAGACCCTCCACCACATCAGTGGTTTGGCTGCTTTGCCCTGGCTTCAGGACACGGGAAGTCACTGCTGTTTGATAGTTCCCTGAGCATCCCCCTCCCTGCCCCGCCATGTGGCGCTGAGACTCGCCCCCCTTCCACCATGGCCCCCTGAGGTTGAAGGTACTGGGCAGGCCCCGGAAGCTGCAGACTTGGGGGGACCCTGGAGGCTGCCCTGGGCTGCACGGAAGAAGCCGCAGGATGAAAGTCAGGTGATTCCCCAGCCCCTGGCAGAGCTGGGTTCCATGGTCTGGGTGGGAACCATCAAGGACACATTGGTTTCATGCTGGTTTCACTTTGAGTTTCTCTGTCTGCCATGGCCTTCGCACCACACAGAAATGCCACACTGGAACTCAACCTCACACACACACACACACACACACACACACACACACGACACTGAGAACGGAAACCAGATGAAGCCTGGCCAGGGAAACCCTGCTCAGAAGCTGGTTGTTCTTTCCTTCCCTCTAAAAACAGCAAAAAACCAGGCAGAGATGCGGCACCAACAACAAAGGAAGTAGGCGAGGCTCCAGGCGGAGAAGGATAGTGCAGGGGCCTGGGGTTGGCCCTCCACTCTGGCCAGGCGCAGTGCGATGGAACGGGACAGAGGAGGCACCATGCCCATCTTGGGTGTTCTACACACGCAGCAAGGGCATGAGCTGGTGACCAGAGACAACACATAGGGACCAGATTGGTGGATGCTCGAAGTTAGTGGGTGTCAATGGCAGGAGAGGACGGGGCCGGCCACTTGAGGCCCTGATTCTGGTCCCTGCCGCCAGCACCCACTGACTCTGGGGGACGGGACATTCCCACTTCCCGCGGCTCCACAAGCCTCCCTGCTCCCTTAGCCACACACCTGAGAGGAATGCCAGCTAAGTGCACCCCCAAAGCCCTAGAACAGAAGGAAAACACAGGAGTCTTATGATGTGACTCAGAGCACAATATAAGGAGGAAACAAAGCTGACAAGCAGACGGGGCAGAACGGCGACACTCCAGCTCACCTCACGGAGGACCAAGGGGTGCTGCCAGCTGGTGGGGCTGGACAAGGGAGCCCAAGGGCTGCATCTCAGGGCTCACTCCTCACTCAGTGCTCAGGGCTGACTCCACGCTCAGTGCTCAGGGCTCACTCCTCATTCAGAGCTCAGGGCTCACTCCTGGCTCTGTGCTTATGGCTCACTCCTGGCTCCTGAGCTCAGGGCTCAGTCCTGGCTCTGTGCTCAAGGATCACATCTGGCTCTATGCTCAGGGCTCACTCCTTGCTCTGTGCTCAGGGATCACTTCCAGCTCTGTGCTCAATGCTCATTCCTGGCCTGTGCTCAGGGGACCAGATGGAGTGCTGGGAATCGAACCTGGATCAGTCTCATGCAAAGAAAGGCCTCCCCTCTGCTGTGTCTACTATTGTCACTCATTAACGTGTGACTTTGGAGCCAGGCCTCTCCCTTCAGAGTCTCTGGACACCCCTTGACTTGAGCATGGTCCACTCTGCCTGTGAGGGGTAATGGACAGCGGCACACCTCAGATCCCAGTGGCCACATGCAAATAGCCAAAGGTGCGAACAACCCATGTCTGCTCCATGATGATCTTACCAGCAAAACCTGTCTCCTGCCTACCCCGCCACAGGCTTTTACAGCCAGAAAGTGGGCTATGGTGCGAGCAGGGCGCAGTGCGGATGACTCCCAACCCTGTCCTGCGCCCAGCAGTGGCCCAAGGACATGGTCTTCCCTTTGTGTGCAACTCTCAGATGAGACACAGAAGGTAGATGAGAGGTTCCTAGGCTGGACAATTGTTGTGTCTGGGCCCTAGCCTCTGCACGGGGTGGGGAAAGTTCTGGAAGTAGCCGGTGGCTGGTCACAGGGCAGCACAAGTAGAGCTGTGGGGCAGCAAATGGTCCGTGTGAGGCGCTGCTACTCTGGCCGCAGAGGAAGATGAGACCACCTTGAGCATGATCCACTGGGGTCCATCCTTGACACCACACTGGGTCTCCTGAGCACCCCAGGAGTGAACCCTGAGGTCAGTGGGGTGTAGCACAATGAAAGTTAGAAGCAAGGGGCCTGAGCGGTAGCACAGTGGGTAGAGCGTTTGCCTTGCACGCAGACGACCCGGGTTCAATCCCCACATCTCATAAGGTCCCAGAGCACCGCCAGGAGTAATTCCTGAGCTAAGAGCCAGGAAGAAACCCCTGAGCATCCCCCGGGTGAGGCCCAAAAAGCAAAAATAAGTAAATCAAATAAAAGTTAAAAGAAAGAAAAAGGGGGAAAGACAAACATGGTCACCTTGGCAAATTTTGCTTGATTTTTGTTTTGCTGAAAAAAGTGTTCAAATAGTGGGCGGGCCAATAGTACGGAGGTTAAGGTGTTTGCTTTGCATGCAGCCGACCCAGGTTTAATTTCTATCATCTCACACTACTCTGCCATCTACCTAATTTCTGCCCTGAGCAGCATCAGTAGTTCCTGAGTGCAGAGCCAGGAGTCACCCCAAGCATCACAGGTATGAACCCCTCAAACAAACAAACAAACAAACAAACAAACAAGCAGTGAAATAAAAGCATAGAGTAAAGATGTTACCGAGGTCCTGGTGCTCTTCATCCTCCTGCCTTGGGGCTGGGGCAGTTGGCTCTGGGTTGGCCCAGGATCCAGTGTCAGGGCGGGGGTGGAGATGGGGATAACAGGGTCTGAGCTTGAGTCAGCCTGACTCCAGCTCAGAAGGATTTTATTATTGATCCAGTCTGGGGAGACGATCCTCTCAAGCAGGGTCCAGAAGCCTCAACGTCCACCCCCTACCCTCCAACCCCTCCCCCCACTCCACCCCAGAGTCTCAGCCAAGCGGCTGGTATATGTAGAGCCCCAGGACTAGTGATGTTAATGTGGTGTCAACCCTGGTCATCCTGGTCTGATTTTAATGCCTCCAGGCTCACCCCCAGTGGTTTGGGGACCCCCATGTGTATGAGTCACGTGGGCTGGCTGCAGGCAAGGCAAAAGCTCTGACCCCAGACCCAGCTCTTCAGCCCCCTAGACATTTATCCTGAACTTTTCTGGCGGCTTCCCCAAGCCTGACATCTAGAGCCTCTGAGGCTTGCACCCCCTCTTCCACCCCAGCCCCACAGGCTCCCCCACAAACCTTCTTCTATTTCAAAGTAGCCTCCAATTGGGGCAAAGCAGTAGGTAAGGAGTTTGCCTTGCATGCAGCCAAACCAGGTTCGATCCCCAGCATCCCATATGAACCCCCCATCACCGTCAGGAGTAATGCCTGAGTGCAGAGCTAGAAGTAAATCCTGAGCCTTGCTGGGTGTGACCTCCCTTCAAAAACAAAAAACAAAGTAGCCCCCAGCTCAGCTTGTGTGGGAGGTCACCTGGGGTCCAGCAAACAGCCTTAGCAGCAGCTCTCTGGCTCTGCCCATCACCCTCCCCAGCACAGGATAGTGTCAGGGAGCATTAAGGGATGAGCTGCCCCCTCCTCTATGTCAATCCAGAGACCGTGGGGACCGAAAGCACCCCAAGGATAACCCTGCCCCTTTGCCACAGGCACTGCACTGCCTCCACCTCCTGGCTGGGCCTCAACCTTAGTCCGTGGTCAAGGCTGGAACATGTTTCCCACAAGATGGAAGAACCAGCTTCCAGAGTCAGGCCACACGGGTGACCTGTGAGCCCGTGGTGCCTGGAAGACCCACACGGTGCGCACCGAAGTAGATGGTTCTAGCCCTGCCACCCAATCTGGGCAATTCCAGGAACATCCTCTGTGGAAAAAAAAATCCCATCCCTGCAGGATGTCAAGAATATTCTTTATTTGATCATTATTTGTTTTAGGTACACAAATCAAGTCAACTCACAATCAAAACAGTGAGATAATGGCTGTGATGGAGTTTGGGGAAGAACACTGCCATGGGCCACCTTTGCAGGAGCCTCAGATCTGATGCCTGGGGCTGCAATGCATGAATAAATCAATTACAAATTTTTAAAAATTTTAAAAAATAATTAAATCAATTAAAAAATTTTTAAAACAAGTTTGGGCCAGCCAGTGGTGACCCTGGAACTCAGGAGTGACCCCAGCACCCTGGGTGCACTCCAAAACCAAAATTAAAACCAAAACAAATTAAAAAAATGAAATGATCAATGCTAGGAAAGAAGTTTCAAGTGTAAGTAAGGCCTAGCAAACGAATCTTGAGTCGTCACGTGAAAGCTGTACTTCTAGACTATTCAAGTAGGAAGTCTTTTTTTTTTTTTGACCACACCCAGGAATGCTCAGGGGTTACTCCCTGCCTCTACACTCAGGAATTACTCCTAGTGGTGCTCCGGGGACCATATAGAATGCTGGGAATCGAACCCAGGTCAGTCACAAGCAAGGCAGATACCTTATCCACTCACTGTACTATCACTTTGGCCTCAAGGAGGAAGTCTTAAAAAAAGCTGTATAAAATCAAAAGAGTTCAGTAAATGATGTGTGTGCATGTGTGTGCATGTGCGTGCGTGAAGGCAGCTGTGAGATCGGTCATACAAACCAGGCTCCTGTGTTCTTAGGGAAGTGGGGAATCCTGACTAGGTCACTGTGGAAAATGTATGTCAGTACAGCAGGGATTTAGTCCTGCCACAAAATCGGGGCTTTGAGGAGACAGATGGATCATCTGGAGAGAGAGAGAGAGAGAGAGAGAGAGAGAGCTGGTATTGGGGTAGTGTTGTTTGAAAGGTCCCTTTCTCGTTCCAACAGCAATATGGTTTCAAAACTCTTTCTCAAGGCCCTCTAGCATTGCTGATGAGAAAGTTGCCAAACTGGTTTTAACACATCTTCTTCAGACGATAAGGAAGAGTTTGCTAAAAGCAGTTCTGAGGCAGATAAGCTCAGAACTTTTCTCTCTGCTTCTCCACTGGGTCAAGCCGAAGTGGCCAGGGATGTCCAAGGGGAGCCCCCAAACGCACACACACACCCACACTTTCTCATCCTGCTGAGTTGATTTACCCCTGTTTCGGTGGCTCTGGGTGTTGGGCTGCAGACAATGAGGCGAAAGGTTTCCAGTGCAACAAAAAAAAAAAAAAGTGAATAACTCTGAGTCTAGAAGTTGGATGTGGTCCTGGTGTTCAAGTTTCTAATAAGAGTTACCTTTTTTTTTTTTTTTTTGCTACATCTATTGGGGCTCAGGGTTTACTCTAGGCTCCGTGCTCAGGGATCACTCCTGGCAGAGCTCAGGGGACCCTATGTGGTGCTGGGGATTCAACCCAGGGTGGTTCTCAGGCAAGACGGTGCTTTATCGGTTACACTATTACTCCTGCAGAGTCTTAATGTATCAACCTTAAAAGGCTTTGCCTGATGAGGCAATCATTTCCATGGTTATACTTTTACGTGGTCTTGCTATAAGCAGGTATATGTTGTCTGAAACTCAGGATGTCCGTGCTCCTATTAGGGGCCTTCTAGAGGAAAATCCTGTGAGTAAGGACGTGGAAAGCACCCCTCGACCCCACCCCCGCCTTGCAGGAAACCAGAGGAAGATGCTTTCACTGTCTTCTTGAAGGCATTTTTTCACACAAAAATGCCTGTTGTGGGGCCGGAGCACAGTAGGTTTGCCTTGCATGCAGCCAACCCGGGTTCGATCCCTGGCATCCCATATGGTCCCCCAAGCACCACCAGGAGTAATTCCTGAATGCAGAGCCAGGAGAAACCCCTGAATATTGCTGGGTGTGACCCAAAAAGCAAGACAAACAAATTCCTGTTGTCACAGTTAGCTGGCATGCTCGTGATGTGCCGGGGGTCCCTCGCAGACCTGTCGTCTTGCTCAGGCTGGCCGGGTTTTCTATCTCACTCCCTAGGTGGGGAGGACACTGAGGCTCTGTGTCGGCACGCGGGGGTACATCCACTCCCAAGAGGTGAGCTACGGGGCCGGGCGTAGCCCAGCGGTGGGGCGTTTGCCTTGACGCGGCGCCTGGCCGGCCGGGTTCGACCCGGCATCCCATATGGTCCCCGAGCACCGCCAGGAGTAATTCCTGAGTGCAGAGCCAGGAGTAGCCCCTGAGCATTGCCGGTGACCCAAAAAAAAAAAAAAAAAAAAAAGAGGTGAGCTACGCTGGAGAGAAGCCAGTGATTCCTTCTGTGCTTCCCCATGAGGGCCCAGAGAAGTAGGACAGTGGGGAGGGAACTTGCCTTATACACTCCGACTTAGATCCCACCACCGGAACCACACAGGGTCTCCCAGCACTACCGGGAGTGACCCTGATCCCTGAGCACTTCCAGGTATGACAAACAAAAAATAAATAAAATAAAAAGCACACAACAGGAGCTAGAACGAAGAGGGTGTTTGCCTGGTCGCGGCTGACTCGGGTTTGCTGCCCAACACTCCATATGGTCCTCTGAGTACCAACAGGAGTGAGTCCAGAGCACAGAGGAAGAGTAATCCCTGAGCACGGCCAGGTGTACCCCCCCACCCAAACCCCCAAAACAGCACACAACAAACATAGAGGCCCTCTTTCACATTCTTTGACGGGGAGAGATTCAGCCACGAAATAGCTCACTCTTATCCTCCAGGGCTGACATGACAGCAAACCAAGGGGGTGAAATTTGGGGAGTCTGCTGAGGATGGGGTGCTGGCCCTACAATCTCCGCTGTGAATTGCATAGAAGAAACATTTTTGGTGTTGGGGCTCAAGTGTGTGCCTCTTCTGTTGTGAATCTCTATCCTTCCTTTCTACTCGCCTACCAGAATGGCGAGGCCAGAGAGTTGGCGCGCTCTCTTCAGGGTCTCTCCAGTAGCCTTGTGTGGTCAGGGATGACTGAAGAGTTCCAAGAAAATTTGCTGCCTAGGGCAGGGCCCTGGATGGTGGATTGATGGGGCGGGGGCAGAGACAGCAGTGCCAGGGTGTGTGACGCCCGAAGTCAGGCCAAGGACAGAGGGGACGGCGCTCCCGGGAAGGTTGTTCATCGTCATCACCTTGAAGAAACCCAGCCCACAGCTCTGAGTTCTCGTTCCCTCTGACCTCAAGGACTTGCCCTGCCTTGCCTCTGTCAGCGCCCAGAGAGGATCTGCCAGACGTTGTGCTCCCGTGAGGGCTGCCAAGGACCGCGCCCGGGGCTTCTGGCCCAGGGCACAGGAAGTGGGCGATCGCTGCACCCCACATGATGCCAGGACTCCCGTGAGTCACTCTCGGCAGCTTTGCCTGCCCCCACCCCCCAGCCTTGCCTGCTGGCACAGCAGAGGCTCCCTCTACCTGGGGCTGTGTGGGGACCACACTGGCTCTGGCGTCCAGCACTCCAGCACTGGTCAGTGCCTCGCCGGCAGGCGGGGACACAGAAGGAGGGGGAGGGAGGGAGGCCTCACTGCCCAGCCCCGCCCCTGCAGGGAACCCCAGCACACACCTGCACCCCTGATTGCAGATGGTCGTGATTCAGTGCTGTGGCTAGCCCCGGCAGGCAGCAGCCACTGGATTATCCACTGGGGTGCAGACAGGGCTGATTCAGTCCAGGCCCCGAACCAAAGCCTCAGGAATGCCAGGAAGGAGATTTAGAAAAGTTCTGTACAGACAGTCCCCATCTCAGGGTGGTTCAGCCGAGGACTCGGGCGCCTCCGGTGCTGAGCAGAGACCCAGCCTTTGCAGGTCCCCGCCACGCCCGATGCCTCCTCTCCAGCCTCAGCCCATCGGGCCAGCCAGGTGCCATCCCTCACGGAGTGGACCTGGCTCCCTCTCTGCTCCCTGCTGTACGGCCAATTCCAGGGCCTGCACCCCTGTGGAGCTTGTGTGTGTGTGTATGTGTGTGTGTGTGCTGGGCGGGCTGTTGGCTGTGCATCTGGGCATGTGGCAAGCAGCACGAGGGGATCGGCCAGGCTGTGAGGTTCCTGGGTCAGGGTTACCAAGTGGGTCTCCGTATATAAACTTTTCCACACGGATTGGGGGTGGGGTCAGCCCCACTGTGTCTAATTGACTGGGGAGGTTTGGCTGCATGGACAACGTGCAGGCCATCTTCACAGGGAGAGAATCAGTGTCTACTATGGCCTGGAGGTGGCCCAGCCCAGATTCTCTCCCTGTGAAGATGGCCTGACTTGGACCCTCCCCCATGCCCGCCTCCCCACCTTCCCTGCCTATCATGGCACTCTTTCTCCATTCTTCCGTTTCTCCAACTGACCCTTCCCTTCCATCTTCCTGCTTGCTCCTCTGGCACAGCACCTTCTCTCACTGTGTCTTGGGCTCTCTAGCCTGTGGACACTGCCCTCTGCCCCCAAATACTGCATAGTGGGGCACATGCTCCTTGTGTGAGTCCACAGGGTCTGGTGGGGCCAGCTGCCGTGTCACTGGGCCACAGACACTGGTGCTGCTCTTGAATTGTGTATGTACTATTCGCCTGCACGACTCCAGATCGTATGAAGTTACTATGGTTTGTTTAACACATCCAAGGAGGTTGTATTCTGTGTGCCCGCCTCACACTGGTTCCCTCACTGGCTAATGGGGTCATGAGCCCCAAGCAACAGAGCAGGAGGACAGCAGTGGACAGAGAGACAGAGTCAGTGAAAGATCAGCATGGACAAATTGACTGTGTACACCCTGGGCGCTACCCAGACATGTGGACCCTAACAGGGCACTCTGGGCACCTAACCAGTCACCTTGGACCCTACCCAGGCACCCTGGGCCCTAAGCAGGTAGCCTGGGCCCCAACCAGGCCCCCCTGACCTCCAACCAGACACTAGGCCCTAACCAGGCACCCCGGGCCCCTAACCAGGCATGTCTCCATCCCGTCCCTCCTAAGTCTGGCCCTCTCTGCTCATTGAAGCCACAAAATTCACTGGCTCCATCCGCTGCATCCTCGCTGACCTATTTAAATTCCTCCATGAACTGCCTGCAGCCACTTCCTGCCTCGGGGCTTATCTCGCCTCCCACCCAAGGCCTCTCCCTGCCCAGTTATAAAGGCCGGGACATCCTTGAGGCCTAAGTTCAGGTTCTACCAGGCAGCACTTCCTGGTGTGGGGCAGCCAGCTGCCAGTGCCTGCCACCCCACCCGCCGCGCCCTGCGCATCCCAGCAGGGCACTGGCTCGCAGGCCCTCCAGGAAGTTCCTCCACCGAGGCCTGTGCTCTCTCATACTCCCCGGGCCAGTGGTGCCTCAACTGCTCCCCCAGTGCAAAACTGTTCTTCCTCCACAGACACCCTCGCCAGGTTCTCAGCGATGGTTTCCAGATGGTTATAGGGAAGCAAAGAGAAACAGATAAGAGTCGGGTCAGAGAGGCAAGACCAGGGTTGAGGTACCAAGCCCAGTTCAATCCTTTGCACCATGGCAGGTCCCCGGAGAAGTGCTGAATGGCACAGAGCCCAGAGTAGCCCCTGAGCCTCACTGTGTGTTGCCCCCGCATCCCAAACAAAACGACAACAACCTCTTTACAACCTGCTTCTTACTCTCCGAGACTTGTCGGTAGGGATCGACTGAGTCATGCCACAGCACCTCTTTCTGTCCTGGCCTTTGCTCCTGAATGGCTGTGATGAATCGGCTATGCCAGTCCTCCACAGTGCCCCCTACAGCCCCCGCAGCCTCCTGCACAAAGGATGGTGAAGAGAGGCTGAGGCATTATTTGTTTAGGTGAAAAAAACAGCATGTTTGGGGGTGAGGGGCACGCCTGTGTCAGACAGCAAACAGTTATAAGTGCAGTTTTCCAAATCATCAGCTGGAAACCTGTTACACAGATCATTCCTGGACAAAGGCTCCCCCAATCAGGCAAGGATGATTTTGTTTTGGTTTGGGGCCACTCCCAGTGGCGCAGGGGACTTTCAGCTCTGTGACAGGGGTCACTCCCAGAGTGTCCAGGGGACCGCGCGGTGCCAAGGCCAGGACTGCCTCCTCGCATGCGGAGTATGTGCTCTGGCCCTTAGACCATCTCCCGGCACAGCAAGCAATACTTTAAGTATACAAGAAAAGTTCCTTTTGTTTTGTTTAAATCTTCCCCCAAGAGGGCTGGGGCCATAATCCAGCAGGGAGGGTGTTTGCTTTGCACGCCTGGCCCAGGTTCAATCCCCAGCATCCCATTTGGTCCCCAGCACAGCCAGGATTAATTCCTGAGTGAAGAGCCAGGAGTATGCTGGGTACACCAAAAGCAAAATAAACAAACAAACAAATAAATCCTCCCAAGAGGCACTCAGGAGGCCTGGGGGCCCCACCAGTCGGCTCTCCGCAACAGGGTCTACAGAGCCATGGGAGGCCTGAGGCCTTGGCGCTGCTCCGGAGCCTGCAAGGCTGCACCTGATGGTGCTCAGGGGACCATGAGGTGCTGGGGATCAGCCTGGGGTCAGCTCTGTACAAGCCTGAACCCTTACCCTATACTTTCTCACCTTCCCTGTAATCCTTTCCTACCAGGCCAACAACCCTTCATTTAACTTGCTTTAGCTCAGGTCTGCCTTAAAAAAGAAAATCACGCTCTACCTGTAAAGGCTGTGTGGATTCAGATGCCGCTTTGGGAGGGGGAGAAGAGAGAAGGAAGTCTCAGCACTTCACTTTCCACATTACTTCTTTAGGCATTTCTGGAGCAACAAGCCTACTTTGAACCAGATTTTCTTTGTTGTTTTTTTGGTTGCGTTCCCAGCCCCGTCACAAACATGACAAGTGCTCTGCTACGTGGCTGTGCCCGGCCCAGAGCAGTGTCAGAAAGGTGTGGAGGCCTCAGGGAGACGTGTTAGCTGGGAAATGATCCTTGCTTACGCTTATCTGCTGAGACACAGGACCTTAAGCACCCGCAACGCTGCACAATCCTTCCCCAATCGCTCACTTCAATAAGGAAATCTGATTTGATTGTTTTGGGCACCAGAGTCATTGTTTCTGGGGGCTACGCGGTGTTGAGGATGAACATGGGACTCTACGTGAAGCCTGTGCTACAGCTCTTGCAGCCATCTCTGGTCCCTGAACCAAGATCAACCTAAATTATCTTTTGTTTTGGGTACCACACTGGGCATCTCAGTGGCTATACCCAGCTCAGTACTCAGGGGTTGCCCCCACCTGGCTGAGACCACAGAGTATCAGGGACTGACCCCAGGCCTCCCTTTGTACAAAGCTTTACTTGGCTTTTAAATACTTTGTCAATTTATCTATACATCCACCCAGCTATCTATTGGGACCAGAGTGATAGGACAGTGGGCAGGGGCACTTGCCTTGCCCACAGTCATCCCCTGTTTGACCTCTGACACCCCACATGGCCCCCCCAAGCCCCAGTGGAGTAATCCCTGAGCACAGAGCCTGGAGTAAGCTCTGAGCACCACCGCATGCAGCAGTGCTGTGGACAGAACTCAGGGCCTCACACAAGGCAAGTGCTCTACTGCTGATTTGCTAGCCCTGGGTCTGAACCACGATTTCAGTTTTTCCTCACGCCCATTCCTTAACAGGGCGAGGACGACGGCGACTTCTAAGATCTAAGGTGTTGCTCAGTTCCCAAAAGTTTCCGGAGAGCTCTGTTGGCGCTCTGTCCTTGAGAGCAGGAGGCAAGCCTCGCCGCGCCGGCGCCCTAGGGTGCTGACGCGCGGTCCCGAAGCTCTGATCTTAGCTCTGTTCTGCAGCTCGGTTCTTAGCTCGGTTCTCAGCTCTGTCCTGCAGCTCGGACAAACACCACCTGCGGCACGAGGAAGGTCCCTGAAGGGAGGAGGAAGAAAGTTCATTCACCAGCCCAAAGAGTAACTGTTATCACCGTCTTTATCGCTCCCGTTTCGCTAATGAGCCCCTGTGACTTTCAAATCAGAAGAGCGAACCCACCAATGGCCTCTTCCGATCGTTTGACCAGCAGCCGTTTGCCCCGCCCCCTCACCCATCAAAGCCCGCCCGCAGCTTGCCCCCGCCCACTCCCCGCCCATCAAAGAAACCACGCCCCATTTCCCGCCCACCGGGCCCTGCGCGCAGGGTGCGGGCGGTGAGCGCGGGCGATGCGGCGTGTTTCCTGGGAAAGTGTTTTCACACTCATTCCTCACCCTGCTTTCCAGAGCTACGATCTCTGGGGGATGACACACCCTTTCGCCCTGGGCCCTGGGTCCTGGGCAGCTGGACCCGGCCGAGGGAGCTGCATCTGGGGAAGGGGCGGGATCCTCTCCTGGCCTCCCGCACTGGCTCGGCCCCCGGCCGCACCGGGGCTGCACCCCAGAGTCCCCGCACTGGCCCGTTCCCCTGCCCCAGCACTGCCCCGGCCTCCGGCCACACCGCAGCTCCCAGCAGGACCTCCTGGCTGTACTTCGGGCCCCCCCGCATTGGCTCAGCCCCCCGGCCGCACCCCGCTGCTTTCCCGGGGTCGCGGGCCGCGCCTCTCCGCAGTGCCTGGAAGCAGCTTCCTGTGCGGGCCGGGGCGGCGCCTGCGCTTCCTTCTCCGTTTTCAGGCTGGTTTTCTGCCTCCGCTGACCATGCGGCCCAGCCCCAGTCCAGTCCTGCTCAGGGCGCGCCGGTGGAACCGCCCTGACCCTCGCTCCGGCGCTCAGGGGCAGCTCTGGACTGGGACCACCGCGGAGACGCGCACAGCTCAGCTTCTCTCTCCAAAAGGGTCGTGGGGAAGAAGCCACAACCCTCCGTGCTTTCCCCGGGCTGGGCGTGGTGCGCCTTGAGCGGTCCGGTTACTGTCCTGACCCACTTTCCAGGTCTCCCCCTCCCTTGTCCCCGCCCTAGCCTTGCCAGAGAGTAGCTGTGCTCCCAGGAGGTACCTCCCCCCTCCAGCCCTGCAGCCCCCACAGCGACGGAGTGTGGATTGGGGCCCTCCACTCCACTCTCCTGGGGCTGCTGGACCCTCTGCTTCGTCCTCTGCTGATGCACCTCCCAGCTGCCCAAAGCCTCTAGCAACCAGTCTCCGCGCAGCAGTGCTGGCAGTGGGTAGGGGCTGGAGGCCCTTGCACTGAGTTGGTCAAGGGCAAGCCGACTGGGGGCAGAAGACTGGTGGGAAGGAGAGCCCCCTGGGTGTGCAGGGGTGGGGAGGGAGAGGGCACAGTGGGGGAGGTGGGAGAGTGAAGATTAGTCCCTCCACGCCCCAACCCCCCATTGGTTGAAAACTTTCACATACAGTGCAGGAGCCATAGCATAGCGGGGAGGGCTTTTGCTTTGCAAATGGCTGACCCGGATTCCATCTGGGCATCCCATATGCCCCCCCCCGCCCAGCACCGCCAGGAGTAATTCCTGAGGGAAGAGCCAGGAGTAACCCCTGAGCATCAATGGGTGTGACACTCCTAAATTCCAGATACTAAATTCCATGGGCTGAACTTGGGTCCCTGGGGAAAGGGGGCCCTGGGTCTGCCTGGGTGGCACCCCCATCCCCTCCCATCCCCCTCCCATCCCCCATTCCACCACCATCCCTTTCTCCCATCCAGGACCCCATTCCCTCACCTCATCTCTTATACAAAGCTTCACTTGGCTTTTAATTTTTTTTATCAGTCCGTCCATCCATCCATCCATCCATCCATCCATCCATCCATCCGTCCGTCCGTCCGTCCATCCATCCATCCATCCATCCATCCATCCCTTCGCCTTACCTGATCTATTGCAGAAAGCAGGGGTTGGGTGGAGGGAGACAGTCACCCTGGGAATCCGGGGCTGCAGAGCCCAGTATCCCTCACCTTCCTCAGGACAGATCCCAGAACCCTCCACCTGGGGCTATGGGCTCTAGGGAGGGAAGGAAAGTGCCTGGCGGGAGGGGGTAAAAGGGCAGGCAGGTATATTCAGGGATTTGCTGGATCCTGGGTTTTTGGTGTTCAAATAACACTCTCTCCCCAACTTAAAGACTGACCATCTTGGGGCTGGAGTGATAGCACAACGGGTAGGGCATTTGCCTTGCATGCGGCCAACCTGGGTTCAATCCCCAGCATCCAATATGGTCCCCTAAGCATGCCAGGAGTAATTCCTGAGCAAAGAGCTAGGAGTTAACCCTGAGCATTGCCAGGTGTGACCCAAAAAGGGAAAAAAAAAAAGAAAGAAAAGAAAAAAAAATTGAAGATCTTTTACTTCATTTGATTCTTGGGGTTAGGGATTGGGCTACATCTAGCAGTGTTTAGGGCTCATGTACACTGTAGGGTGCTGGGGATTGAACCCTGGTCAGCCCTGTGCAAGGTAAGTACCCTGCTGGCTATCCTACCTCTCTGGCCCTCAGCTCTTTCACTTCTTAGCTGGAACCAAGTAATTAAGAAAACCCTAATGTGGAGCTTGGCTTTGCAAAGCCCCCCATCATCTCCCCATCAACCCCCCCCCTGCTCCCCCCCACTGGCACTTCATCCTCCTATACCCATGAGGCTCTGTGCACAGACCCCCCCCCCTCTCCCCCTTCTAGGATAAAGGCTTCCAAGCCAACTCTCCTGTTTCATCCCCTGGGATGCACCTCAGCCAGCACTAGTTTCTGCTGGGTTTATATTTCTTTGGTGGTGAGTGAAATTAGGAAGCCGGAGAAATGTCGAGTTTAAGGCCAATGGTTGGACAGAGTCTGTGACACGGAGCCCTGGACCCCAGGGTCTGATGCTACTCTGTGCTGGGCTGGGGAGACCCCAGAGGCAGGGCAGCCATAAACCCAGGTCCTGTGTCATTGTCGCTTTGGTGAGCTTCCTGGGTGGGTGCCATGCTGCTGGTGGTGCTGCACAACAGCTGTGCCAGACTCAAATGCAGCTCAGGGAAGCAGAGGTATTTCAGAGCAGCATCCACCAGCCACCCAACACCCTTCCATCCTGTCCTCAAGCAAAGGGAGAGCAGTTGAGGGACTCTTTAACAGAGTAGCTGCTCAGCACCTCAACCTCTCTAGGGCCTGGACCTGTGCACATGAACACTTAGGAATGTCACCTGTCTCTCTGCTGGTTCTACATGGATACAGTGAGGGAGCAGGGAGGCGAGGAGCACACACATAGCTGCCAGTGTGTGCCCCTGCAAAGAATGATTGAGAAAAAACTTTATTTATTTGCTTTTTTGGGTCACACTGGCGATGCTCAGGGGTTACTCCTGGCTCTGCACTCCAGAAATTACTCCTGGTGGTGCTCGGGGCATGCTGGGGATAGTATCTGGGTTGGCCTGCGTGCAAGGTAAACACCCTACCCGCTGGACTATCGCTCTGGCCTGAGAAAAACTTTATATGCTGGTGAGTGCCTGGGTACTGCTGGGGCCAGAGAGAGACAGCAGTTAGGGTGGATGCATAGCCATGCATGCGACCAGAGGTTGATTCCCAGCACCACGCTCTTCCCTGAGCACCATAAGGAGCTGGAGGGACCTAAGCGCTGACGGGTAGGGAGCCCCTGAGCACTGCTGAGGGTGTAACCTTAACCCACCAGCTAGAGTAGGAAGGAAAAGGACAGAATACAAGGGAGATCATGTGCAGAGGGGAAGATGATTGTCATCAGTCCCCAGAGGTCGGTCGAGGTCAGAGCGAGCAAATAAAAGATTTTACTTGGGAGGTTTCAGATATTTTCGATATCTGTGGGCACATGCCCTGAGTTTTACTATGCAACACAAACCCTGTGTTCACATGTGAGCTCATTCTGTCCAGTGCCCTGCGGGGACAGATGACACTGTCCCTGCCCACACAGCCTCTCTCCCAGCCAGGAACATGAGTGAACCTTACATGCTCCAAGTGTCCGTCCACTGGGCGAGCTGGGCAGAGAAATAAATCACTGGAGCAAGGAAGACACTGAGAACCAGAAGGTCAAGGACAAACCCAAGGGAACCAGAAGGCCTGGGCAGGGCTGGGCTGTCCTATGCATGACCTCATCTCTGCAGATCTACTGTGTGGAATCAGGCCATAAAAACAGCTCAATAACAACCCCAACTTATTGGACCTTAAGAACCAGAAAGAGGGGCCGGAGCGATAGCCCAGAGGGTAGGGCGTTGTTGCCTTGCACGCGCCGGCCTATGCCGGTTCGGGTTAGATCCCCGGCATCCCATATGGTCCCCAAGCACCGCCAGGAGTAATTCCTGAGCGCAGAGCCAGGAGTAACCCCTGAACGTTGCTGGGTGTGACCCCCAAAAAGCAAAAAAAAAAAAAAAAAACAGAAAGATGGGGTCAGAGTGATAGTCCAGCGGGAGGGAGTTTGCCTCGCACACAGCTGACCGGGTTCGATCCCCAGCATCCCATATGGACCGCCCTAGCACTTCCAGGAGTGATTCCTGAGTGCAGAGCCAGGAATGACCACTGGGCATTGCTGGGTGTGATAAAAAAAAAAGAAAAGGAAAAACTAAAAGAGCCAGAAAGAGGGCCAGAGAGATAGTACAGTGGGTAGGGCATTTGCCTTGTACAGGACAACAAGAGTTTAACCCTGGCACCGTATATGGTCCCTGAACACACTCCAAGAGATCCTTGAGCACTGCCAACTGTGGCCCTGAAACAAAAGCGAACAAACCCCCCACATCCTCCCCCACAAAAAAAAAGAAGAAAAAGGAAAAAAGAAAAGAAAACAGTCAGAAAAAAAAATCTAGAGATTACCTGGGCTTAAGCCACTCATTTTACAGGCCTGGAGGTCAAGACATGATTTTCTAGAAAATGTGCTCAAGGTCTAGTGGTTATGTAATTAACAAGGTAAGCTGAGAACAAGGTTTCTTGACCCAGAACCTTGTGCTCAGGGGTGGGGGGGTGGGGGTGACCCTAACTAAGATGTGCTGGGAACAGTGTAATGTGGCTTCTGTGTGTGTGTGTTGGAGCCAGGTATGAGTGTGCAAATGTCAGCACATATGAGAGTATGACTGCATATGACCTTGTGTGAGTATGTGTGCATGTGAGTGTGCCTATGACTGACTGTGTGAGTGTGGCCATTTGTGTGACTTTGAGTATGAGTGCATGTGATTGTGTATCACTGTGAGTGTAGACACTTGTGTGATTGTGTGACTGCATATGAGTGTGTGTATTACTGTGTGCAAATGTGGACACTTTTGTGACCATGTGAGTGTGGACTCTTGTGCAACAGTGTGAGTGCATATGAGTGTGGAATGACTTATATGTCATTCCAGACACTTGTGTGACTATAAGTGTGTGTATGACTTTGGGTATTTGTGTGACTGATTGTGAATAACTGTGTCAGTGTGGTGCATGTGAGTGTGTATGACTGTGTGTGGACACTTGTGTGACTGTTTGAGTGTGGTGCATCATGACCTTGTGAGCACGTGTGTGACTGTTGGAGTGTGTGTATGTGTGTGTGTGTGTGTGAGAGCACGTGGCAGGGATCCTGACCACTGTCCAGAGAGCTCGTGAGGCTGAAAAAAAAAAATACCAATGACTCAGCACTTATTCCAAGCATGAAGTGGGAGAGGAACTGCCTGGGGATTTCAGCTCTCCACGTTCCTCAAAACCAGCCGCCGTCCTCAGACTCTGAAGGCATGTTGAGTGAAAGAAATCCGAGGAAGTTCACGCCTGTACCAGGGAGTTTCGAGAGGTCACTGTGCTCTGGGGTGTGCGTCTTTCTGATCACGCCTTTCTTGTCTCACGAATACAGAGGAAACTTTGCCCCTGGGGTGGTGAGCACTGTGAAAACAGTTCTCTGATTTGGGGAGCAACTATTTTTGCAGGGAGAAGTGGGGAGGGGGAGGAGACTGCCCCAGTGGTCTCTGGGTGCATTTCATTAGACCCTGATCTTTGCTTTTGTGCATCTTTGAACGCTTCCAATAGGAAAGTCTCTTTTCTTGGTTTGCTGGTTTACATAAAGGGAAACTCTTTCCTAGCTCCCCAAGTCTGCCCTTCCAAACCTCTTGTGGCCTCTCCTTTTGGGTGGGGCTGCTGGAAGAGTGGGGAGAAGCACCCATAGGCTGAATGACTGCATCTACCTTCTAGCACCGGAGAGTCCACATTCAGGAGGTGTCTGGCCGAGGACCTGGGTCTGGGGTCCTAGATGAGGGTCTGTCAGGAGGCTGGGCCAATCTGCAGCTCAACCCCAAACACACTGGTCTTCAGGGCAGGGTACCAGGCTAGCTGTTCCCACTTGCCCAGTAGGCACCAGGCTGACCACATCTTACCTGCCGAGTGGGTGCCAGTCTGGTTTGTGTGTGCCCGGCCAAGCTGCCTTCAACCTGTCTATGGCGTCTCCCTGGGTTGCTGCCAACTTCTGCACACCCGGGGGTCTAAGCACCCTCTGTGGGAGGAGTGGGTGTGCTCATGGCCCCTGGCCAGGAGGAGCTGCTGAGTGACTGATGCCCTCAGAGCTGCTTAGCGCTGGCTCCCTGATGGCTGTGGTCTGCTTTGAGTCACTTGGGCCCCCTTTACATGGACACACACCTGCCTGCATGCGGAGACAACTCCAGAGCACCCACTGAGGGGACACAGCATGGCAGGGCAGAGGGGCCCCTCAGCTATTGTGACCTTCTTTGACCTGTGGAGTGTGATGGCCACAGCACGGGGCTCCAGCCCACCGGAAACTCACCAGGAAGTCTCTGAGAACCCATTGGGAATGTGGGGGGTGTGGGACCCTGTGGTCATGTTGCCTGGGGCAGGTGGACACATACATACACGCGCAAGTCTGTGTCTGCATGTGCACACGTGTATGTTGTATGGACATGTGTGTGCATGTCTGATCTCTGCATGCATGTTTCTACAAGTGTCTGTGTGGGGCTGAGTTTGCCTGTGAGTCCACATGTGCCTGTGTCTGCATACATACTTCTGTAGTGCACCATGGTGGACCAGGAGCCCACACCCCATGCTGGAGGTCACCTCCCGGCAAACTGCTGGGGCAGCCCCCTGTAATAAAGCCTCTCCTAAGCGGGGGGGGAGGAGGGAAACCCAACACTTTGGTGTAGGAAATACACTGGTGGAGGGATGAGTGTTGGAACATTGTATGACTGAAACCGGCTTTGAACAACTTTGTAACTGTGTATCTCATGGTGATTCACTTTAAAAGGGAGCCAGGGCGGACAGCACAGAGGGTAGGGGAGTCTGCCTTGCAGGCAGCCGACCTGTGTTGGATCCCTGACTTCCCATATGGTCCCCTGAGCACGCTCAGTTGTAATAGAATATACTTTTGTAATATGTAGAGAGAAGAGAGAGGGAGAGAGAGGGAGAGAGAGGGAGAGAGAGAAAGAGAGGAGAGAGAGAGAGGGAGAGAGAGGGAGAGAGAGGAGAGAGAGGGAGAAAGAGAGGGAGAGAGAGAGGGAGAGAGAGAGGGAGAGAAAGAGGGAGAGGGAGAGGGAGAGAGAGGAGAGAGAGGGAGAGGGAGAGAGAGGGAGAGAAAAAGAGAGAGGAGAGAGAGAGAGGAGAGAGGGAGAGAGGAGAGAGAGAGGAGAGGGAGGGGAGGAGAGAGAGAGAGAGAGAGAGGAGAGAGAGGAGGGATGGGAGCCCGAGAGCCCAGAGGGACCCAAAGCACAGAGAGGAGAGAGAGAGCAGAGAGGAGTAGAGAGGAGAGAGAGGGAGTGAGCGAGAGAGAAGAAAAAAAGAGAGAGAGAGAGAGAGAGAGAGAGAGAGAGAGAGAGAGAGGGAGAGAGAGAAGCTTTTTTTCTAAGGGGGACACACTCACTGGTATGGTCCCTGGGACTACCCCCGGCTCAGTGTTTCGGGATTGGTGGTGCTGGGGGACCTCCTGAGCGGGGAGGGTTCTGGCGTCAGCTGCATGCAACACAAGAGCCTCAGCCCCTGAGTTCTCTCTGGCCTGAGCGGCCAGTTGTCTTATTGGGAAGAGCAGGAGCCCCAGCCTTGACAGCTGGCCATTCCATTCTCTGTCATCCTAAGTGATTACCTGCCACCAAGCTGCACCCAGACAGCGGCTGGGGTGTCTTCACGTACTGACAGTCTTTCCAGCCTCCCATCCAGAGAGGGCCCAGGAATAGGAACAGGGGGTCAGTGTTAGGGGCCCACAGGGTCAGTAGTAGGGTCCATGGGGCCAGTGTTAGGGGTCAGGGGGGTCAGTGTTATGGTCCCCAGGGTCAGTGTTAGGGGTCACAGAGTCAGTGTTGGGGTCACGGGATCAGTGTTAGGCCCCCAGGGTCAGTGTTACGGGTCACAGTGTCAGTGTTAGGAGTCATGGGCCAGTGTTAGGGTTCACCAACTCAGTGGGAAGCACTTACTTTGCACGCAGGAGCTCTGAATTTGATCCCCTGGCAGGAGCAGGGAGCTGGGAGTGGCCCCCAGAACTGGTAGGCGCTATCCCCAGACCTGAGAAGGAAGAACTCATTGAGGCCAGGGAAAGGAGCTGATGCCGTGTGGGACTGGAGACAGGGGATGAGAGAGGGACAGGGATGTGGATGGAGATGGGACAGGGACATGGATGGCACCGGCCTTCCCATTCTTGGAGACAGGAGATGCCGGAGGCCCTCGTGAGGACATGTCCCCTCTGGGGTGATGGGCTGGGCCTCTCCTCATCCCTCTTTGTCACGACCCCAAGCCCGTCTCATCAGAATCTGACACTGTGGGGTTGGAGCAATAGCACAGAGGGTAGGGTGTTTGCCTCGCACGTGGCTGACCTGGGTTAGAACCCCGCCATCCCATATGGTTCCCCGAGCACTGCCGGGAGTAACTACTGAGCATCACCAGGTGTGACCCAAAAAGGGAAAAAACAAAACAAAACCAGAATGTGACGCCGTGACCTGGACTCTGGATGATTGTCTGGGGAAGCAGCCGCTCCAGTCTGAGGGGCTGTGGTGGGGGTGGGGCTCCGCAGTCCCCTTGTCCAGAAGGACTATCATGTGGCAGCCGGAGCTTGGGCCTGTCGCACCCCTGTGACCTTCAGCCTTCCTGCCAGGTCTGCATCTCTTCCTTAGTGGACAGTGGACACATGTGGTATGTGGGCTCTGTCAGTTCAGGACAAGCCCCTTCCTGCTTTGGGGGGGTCCCCAGCCTCAGCAGACACCAGAGGTCATGGTGCCCAGCTCACTGGAGGTCTGGGCATGGCTGTCAGGCACAAAGATGAGCCCACTTCTGGCACAAAGGTGATCTGGGGAGCAAGGTCGTGAAGGGGGCTTCCTGGGGCCCTGAGGGGACAGCGGGCTGACCTGAGACCCTTGGGTGGCAGGTGGTCATAGAGATTGAAGGCCAACGCCTCTGGGATGACCTTCCGAGGGAATGTTTCAGAACATCCAGAGGGCCTGAGCTGGCGGGTGTCCTGCGGGTCCAAGATAAGGACCCATCACCCGTCAGACAGCAACCCGCCCCTGCAGCCCCTCAGAACCCCTGCGGGCAGGGTGAGCACAGCGGCCAGGGCTCACTCAAATTGCGAGGTGCAGGGTGCAGAGCTGGTGGCCCCCGCACCCACTGCATGGCCTAGCAGGGCCAAGCAGCACCAAACCCTCCTCCCTCACTTGGGAGCCTGACAGGGCAGACATGAGCTCTGGGATCCTGAGAGCCACCCCACAAAGGAGAAAGTCTGAGAAAACAGATAAGTCTGCAACTTAGTGGTTGCTCCTGGGGAAAAGGAAAATGTGTCCCCGTGGCTGGAAGGTGCTGAGTTGTCCCTCCCTCCCCCACACAGCTGCATCACCAGCCCTAAGAGCCTTCAGCAGGACGAGGAGGGAGAGGAGGGCGGGCTGGAAGGCCTTTAGCAGGATGAGGGTGGGGCTGGCAGTTCTTCAGCAGGACTAGGGTGGGGCTGGAGGGTCCTTAGCAGGACAAGGGTGAGTTTGGAGGGCCTTTAGTAGGACGAGGGAGGGCCAGAGGGTCTTTAGCAGACGAGGGTGGGACTGGAGGTCTTTAGAAGACGCTGCTTGCTTGTAGTCTACGGTTGTTCCATGCAGGCCGTGGAAATCCTGTCCGGAGTCTGACCTCAGTGAGGGCCTCATTCAGGGCTTTTCAGAGCTGAAGTGACTGGGTGGATGGGGTGAGTGAGCCGCTGGGTGACCGGGTCCTAATGGAAGAGGGTGGGGAAAGATGAGGCCGCCACCCTGGGCCTGGAGCCCTCCTCCCTCCGTCCCTGATCTGTTTCCATCCTCTCCTGTTGTGACCACCTGTTGCTGTAGGTCTGTCCGCCACAGAGTTCATGAATGCCTCTGTTTCTTGACGAGCAGTTTCCCAGCCCTGTGCCTGTAGCCCGTGACCACAGCGCCTTCCCCTCCCTGCCTGTCCACCCCAGCCCCACCTCCTGTTTGTTGTCTCACACACAAATGGGGTCTGCATTTCCTGCTGGACAGGGTGCTGAGGGGAGTGTGGGTGTTTTCACCTATGGCGACCAGGGCCAAAAGGGGTTTGGGGTGCATCCAGGAGCAGCTTAACCTAGTGCTCCATCGTGAGGGGCCCAAGACAGTCCTGGCATCTGCCCTAAGGCCCACACAGGTGGCAGAACATGTCCCTGACGGACCCAGGACTGTGTCCACCAGAGTGTTCACTGAGTGCTAGTCATGTGGAGGGTGGGGGTTAATTTCTGTTCTTGCAAAGGAAGAGAAACTGTGTGGCCCTGGGTTAATAAACCAGCAACACACAGGCACACACACATATATACACATACATGCAACACAGTTACACAGACACACATGTGCATAACACACAAACATATACATGTACAGATGCATGTTCACACATACACAGACACACATGCACATAACACAAACATATATGTGCACGCATGCACGCACATACACAGATTCACATGCACACAACACACAAACATACATGTACACACATGTGTGCATGCACACAGATGCACATGCGTATAAATCACACACATGTACACACATACACAGATACACATGCACATAACACACAAACATGTGTACACACATTCATGCACATACATGCATATAACACACAAGCATACACATACACAGATGCATGTACACACATGCATATACATGCAGATACACATGTGCATAAACACACAAACATGCGTGAAGACTCACATGCACAGATACACATGTATCCGCATACAGAAACACAGAATCACAAGTGTAACTCACAAACATACACACAGGCATATACACATGCACAAGTACACAAACATACATGTACACACATGCATACACACAATACATATACACACCTATGAACACACATATACATGCACAGACACGCACATACACACAGAAACACACAGACACATGCATATGCGCATACCCCGGTGTCCAGCCAGAATCAAAGCAGGCCCACAGGCAGGCTGCTGATGCCCTGTCATTTCTCCGTAGCCCATTGCAATGGTAGGAAGAGGAAATGGGAATTGTGTATGTGCCTAACAGAGATAGTTAATGAGAGCTGTGACAGTGTGCTGCAGACGGCCCTCCCCAGAGCACACTGGTCCTTCAGGTGTCTTGCACTCTCCCCTTCTGTGCGGGTGCCGGCGTCATGGATGGCCCGCCCCACCTTGAGCGGAAATCTGGACCACTGGAGACCGAGTATGGGCCTGAACTTCTACAGCTCAGCTAGGGGAAGGCAGGGGGAGGTGGGGTGCACAGGAAGTGGGTTAGGGGGTGCCAGGATGCCTCTCAGGGAAGGAGTGGGGATGCAGGTCACAGGGTGCTGGGGTCCCTGAGTCCTTCAGGGCTCATCCCTGGTGAGGACTGGCCGTGGACACTGTGTGCTGGGGAGAAGGTAACAGCCTCGGGGACGTCAGTGCACTGGACAGCAGCGACCCCAGACTCTGGGGACTGACCAGCAGCTTCTGTCCTGCCTGCTCCCGGTCCCTGTGAAGGACTGAAGCCTGGGCAAGTCACCAACTGGGCAGGGAGGGCCTAGGGCACCAGAGAGGGAATCTGGGGTAGAAGGGGAACCTTGGGGCAGAAAGGGGGTCTGGGGAGCAGGGGTTGGGGTAGGGAAGAGGAGTCTGGGGGGCAGGAAGGGGAGTCTTGGGGTCCTGGAGGAGATTGGGGGCCACGGGGGAGCCTGGGGACAGGGGAACCTGGAAGTCCCTGGCATGTGTCCATCCGGCCCCTAGTGAAGCTCTTTCCTCTGCCCTGGACACTGCCCACCAGCCCACACCCTGGCTCTTTTTTTTTCTTTTTTGGGTCACACCGGCAATGCTCAGGGGTTGCTCCTGGCTCTGCACTCAGGAATTACTCCTGGCGGTGCTTGGGGGACCATATGGGATGCCGGGGATCGAACCCGGGTGGTCTGCGTGCAAGGCAACGCCCTACCCGCTGTGCTATCGCTCCAGCCCCCAGACACCCTGGCTTTAACGCCCAGACTGGTCACATCACTTTTTTGGACCCTGAGCGTCGCCTGTGACAGGGTCATCCAGGTTGTGACTGAGCTACCATGTCTTGGCCCCTCCCCTGCCCCTTCACTTCCTGCCTGGACAGCCAGCATGCTTCCAAGGCCCACCTCCTGCTGGAATCCACTCCCCTTAAGACTCAGCACAAAGCCTTCTCCTATCCCAGCCACCCGTCTTTCTCCAGAGGGGATCTCCTTCCTTCTCTAAGGGGACTTCTTGGGGATCCTATGAAAGCCTGCTCTGTGTAATGAGTGGAGTGGGAGCCACGGCCATCACCTCCAGGCAGTCCTCCAGGTCTGCCTCCGAGCCTGACCCCGCTGCTCCAACGCTGCTTCTCACCGTTCCTGCATCTACCACTCTGGGGGTAGCCTGGTTTTCTGACCACGGTGTGGCATGGTGATTCTGAGGGGGTGGCACAGAGTGCTTGGCACTGCCTGTGCACAGAGGAGCTCCACCCAGAGCAGGGTGTAGAGAGAAGGAGGAAGGGGGAAGTGAGGCTGCTCGAGGGGGGAGGTGCCTCCCAAGACTCCAGGAACCTGGGCAGGAGGCAGCTCTGCTCCCGCCAAGGCCCCTGCACCCCTCCCGCAGGCCATTTCCTGGTTGGAACGTCCCTGAGAGCTGACTGGGCTGGGGGACAGTCCAAGGGACAGATGGCCCCTGGGGCTATGGTGTGGGGGAGGGTCAGGACAGAAGCTCCCGGGCTGATGCTTATCAGCTGCTCAGAGAGGGCTGGAGCCTGGCAGCCACCAGGCCTTGGGTGGGGGGGCCCACCACCCCCTGGGACCAGCTTAGGCAAGGCCCCTGCCCAGCCCTGCACTGCTGAAATCACTGTGGAGCCTTCAATAGCCAATCCTGAAGACCCCCCACCCCCCCACTCCTCTGCTTAGAAACTGCCAGGCTGAATTTTTACTTCCTAGGTTGTTTTTCTGTCCATTTGGGGTGCCAGCGGGAGGTGGGGTCCCGCTGGTCCTGAGTGCCACCCAGAGGTCTGGTTCTCTTGAGGGGAGACCAGTGATGAGGGAGGAAGGGGGTTCCTGGTCACACAACCTTTGGCTTTTCTTCACAGCCAACAGTAATGAAGTGTTGTTCCTAGGACAACACCTAAGACTTGTCTCAAAGGGCCTGCAGAAGATTGGAACCGAGACTGAGTCTGGGGGGCTTTGGTGCAAGGCAGAAAGGGGTCCAAGAGGGACCCATGCCTGTCTGGAGGTGGGTGCAGGCTGCAGGGATCCCCTGGGGCTCTGGTGTGGGGGGGTTGCTACAGGGAGGGAGTGTCCACAAGGCCTCTGGTCCTGACCGCTACCCGGCGCTGCTCACAGGGCCCTGCTGCCACACCCTGGCCCCCACTGCTCCCTGGAAGCTTCTCCTGCTCCTGCCTCCTCTGCCCAGGCCTCGTGTGCTGCAGTGCCCACATTTGCTTCCCTCCGGAAAGGCGTCCTCGCGCCCAGATGTTTCGGCTGTGGCCCATCCTGCTAAGCTCGGGGATTCTGTTCCCCATTTCCTCCCCCCCGTTGAGGCTCCGCCTAGGACCTGGGGGTCCCTGGGAAGACACACGTGGTGGGGTTCCTGTTTCTGCCTGACGCACACAACTTTCCTGCCATCCTTCCTCTTGGTGGGGGTGGAATGGGGTGGGGGTCCTAGAAGCCTGACTCTCTCAGCCCCGTGTTCCTCTCACAGCTGAGACTGGGAGCCTGGAGCCCCCTGCCCTAAGGGAGAGGTGCTGAGCCTGTGAAGACTGGGGTCCCCTTGCTGTACCTGCTTCCAGTCTCCTGTCTGTTCTACCTTTGTGTCCGGGGCACATGACGGGTGTCAGAGATCCGTGCAGAGGTGTTTCTTCTTGACGCCCCCTAGCCATTGCCGTCACATGGGAGGGGGCTAGCAGAGAACCCCGCCCATGCAACAGAGTCTCAAGGTTGCCTCCGGATCCGGCTGCCCCAGCTCTAGAAGCATCCATTTCCAGTGGGCCACGCCATGGTCGCCATGGGCTCAGAGGGGCTCCGCCTGGCCCCCTGCTCTGTCCCACCCCCAGCTCTCTACACCGTGACTGTCTCCCCACCCCAATCAGGGCTGCATGCTCGAATCTGCACCCCCCATGGCCAGTGTCTCCCAGCACGGCGACCTGGACATGGCATGGCTCCATGGCCGGTGGGGGTTTTCACACCAGGGAGAGGGGCTGTGGGCTCTGGAGGACCTCAGGGTCCTGGCCACTGCCTTATTGTTCACAGCAGGAGTGCTGGAGTCGTGAGCAGAGGCCCGCGGGAAAGTGCTGGAGACAGGCCAAGGCATGCTGGGCTCCCTTCCAGAAGCTTCTGTATGGAGGACGCACAGAACCTCCTGCCCTCGGGACCTTCTGGCTGGGACCGTCGAGCTGGCTGGCCTGTGCTCGACTGAATGGTCCGGAGGTGGTGTGGTTGACTTGCCAACCTAGTTCCTGGGGCTGTCTACACCGTGGGGGTTATAGGGAGGCCGGGGTTCAGCATGCCAGTGTGGGGTCCTGCGGCCTCCAGTGGCCGAGTGGAGGAAGTAGAAACTGCTCCTTGGACCACAGGGAGCCTCAACATCCTCCTGGAGGCTCATCCAGCTCCATGATGCCGTGGTGGGGCGGGGGCTCCTTGGTTTCCAACAGCTGTCCACCGGCTGATGGGAGGACAGGAACCAAGATGGGAAACCTGGGTCTGGAGTTTCTGATTGTTGCAGGAGCCTCAGGGTGATCAAAGAATTCTCAGGTCAGGGTCTGCTCCAGTTTCCCAGGGGCCCACCTGGACCCTCAGCTACTTTGCTCCTGGTACCACCTTCAACAGTCACTAGTTTTTTAAAAAATTTGCTCTTTGGGGTAGAGCAGAGGTGTTCAGGGTTTATTCCTGGCCCTGAGCTTGGGGATCACTCCTGGTGGGGCTTAGGGGACAGGGATCAAACCTAGGTTGGCTGCGCATGAGGCAAGTGCCCTGTCCACTGCACTATTGCTGGGCCCCAAAACTTTCCTTGAGTGAACAAACGGAAACCAAGTCCTGGAGGCCCCTGGGGCTGCTTCCTGCATTGTCCACTTTGGGGGAGCTGGAGCTCAGGGGTGCTGGAGTGAAGCTGCTGGGCCCCACCTCCTCGACTCTGTGAGGCCGACTTGATGCCTAAAAGGAGCATCGTGAGGCCGGGAGACCCTGAAATGAAGCAGGGGTCTGGCCTGAAGAGCTGGGCTCCTCCTTCCCTGCATACATCATCCCTGATGACATTTCACACCCGGCCCCGCCGGTACACACGCACACATGGAGAGGTTTGGAATCGCTTCCTGTGGTCGGCTTCCTGGACGTGGGGATGTCTCCTTGACCTGGGGCTCCCACACGCTGACGACTAGCACCGGGCATCTGTGTCCCCCATCCCCACTGACGTGCTCCAATAGCACCGTTCACCTTGGCCACCGAGGGGGCCTACACCCACAGGAAGTGACCAGGCAAGACCACAGCATCCTCCACGTCTGCACCCACTGCTCAGCCTGGAGCCCAAGCCTGTGGGCTGGGGACAGGAACCAGCCAGCACAGAACACTTTGGTGGGGAGAGGGGTGGGCAGAGCTGTCAGTCCTGAGAGAGGAAGTGGGTGGGAGTGTTTCCCGGGGACAATGTCAGCTGGGGAAGATGGAAAGTTCCGGAGCCCAGCCCATGAGTGGCCTCCATGCCAGCCAGCTGTGGGGCCATCCCTTCATCAGCATCTACACTGGAGGAGGGGGACCCCAGGGTCAATGACTGACTTCAGCAGCTGGTTGGCCACACTGTGTGGGCATGGACTGAGTCGGCCTCACCTTTGCCCTGCGGGTCCTGAACAGGTACAGGTGGGAGCTCAGACTGAGGGTCAGCATCCCTGAGGAGCCAGTGGGGACAAGGCCCAGGACAGTCGCAGGGAAGGGACAGTCTCAGGCTCTGGTGATGATGAACAGCAAAAAGCGAAGCACTGGAATCAGCAGGAATCTCTTCCTTCTGGAGGCGTGTGTGGTTAACACTGGCAGAAACTTCCAGAGGTTTCTGAGAGGGACTGGTGAGGGGCCCCAGGCCTCTGAGAGGGGCCCCTCTCCTGCCCTAGCCTGCTCCCGGCCAGCTGGACTCAATGCTTCTGTGCAGGCTGACGGGAAGGCTGAGGGCTGGGCCTTCTCAGAGTGGGCAATTTTTTATTTTTCTCTTTGGGTCATACCCCGAAATGCTCAGAGGTTACTCCTGGTTCTGCACTCAGGAATTACTCCCGGCAGTGCTTGGGGGACCCTATGGGATGCCAGGAATTGAACCTGGGTCAGCTGCACACAAGGTATGCACCCTACTCACTATGTTATTGCTCTGGCTCCAATACAAGCACTTTGTTTTGCAGAATAGAGGCCCAGGGAGGAGCCCTGGAGACCTGGAGTGGTCTTCTGGTCAGGCAGACAGCTCTGTCTAGCAGGACACCGCAGAGCAGGGCACCAGGAGCTTCTGTGGTTTCCCACATTGTTTTTAACCAGGGCACTGGCAAGCCTGTGGGTGTGATGGGAGGTGGTGTGGGGGGGTACCGCAGGTGACAAGCACGCCCACTGTCCACCCACTCCTTGAGACGTCAGTTTCCAGGGTCACCCCATGGCCGTCCGTCTGTCCAGACCCCCCGTCTGCCTCTCTCCAGCGCCCCTGGCTTAGAGTTCAGCTGATGACTTGCATGAATGAGGTGGGTTTTGGTACATAGCTGCTGCTGGGATGGTCCTCAGTGGGAGCACTGCTGTGGGTGCTGTCACAGGGCCCGCGTGCCACCGGGGAGGCCAGGAAATGGGTAGGGAAATGGGTAGGAAAATAGGTGCACAGGGGTCCCACCCTCCATCCTCATAATCACAAGAACTCCGGGTTACCCCTGGGCACTTCAGGGTTCCCAGTACCACTGACTGTGGTCCCCAAACATGGGCAAAGCAGCACCGGAGGTTGGGGTGGGTTCAGCATGACCCGTGTGTCCCTGTGAAGCCCTGCACGTCCTTGCGCCCCTGTGTAACCTGTATGTCCCCGTGTGTGCCCATATATCCCTGTACATCCCTGTACATCCCTGTGTGTCCCTGTGCACGCCTATGTATCCCTGTGCATGCCTGTGTGTCCTTGTGTGTGCCTGTGTGTCCCTGTGAGTCCCTGTGTGTCCTGTGTGTCCCTGTGAGTGCCCGTGTGTCCTTGTGTGTCCCCCTGTGTCCTCGTGTGTCCCTGTGTGTCCTCGTGTGTCCTCGTGGTCCCTGTGTGTCCTCATGTGTCCCCTGTGTCCCTGTGTGTCCCTGTGTGTGCCCGTGTGTCCTTGTGTGTCCCTGTGTGTCCCCGTGTGTCCCCGTGTGTCCTCGTGTGTCCCTGTGTGTCCCTCATGTGTCCCTGTGTGTCCCCGTGTGTCCTCGTGTGTCCCTGTGTGTCCTCATGTGTCCCGTGTGTCCCCGTGTGTCCCCTGTGTGTACCCGTGGGTCCGTGTATTCCTGTGTGTACCCGTGTGTCCTTGTGTGTCCCCGTGTGTCCCCATGTGTCCTCATGTGTACCCGTGTGTCCCTGTGTGTCCCCGTGTATCCCTGTGTGTCCCCGTGTGTCCCTGTGTGTCCCCATGTGTCCCGTGTGTCCCTGTGTGTCCCCGTGTGTCCCTGTGTGTCCCGTGTGTCCCTGTGTGTCCCTGTGTGTCCCCATGGTCCCCTTGTGTCCACACGTGTCCCCATGGTCCCGTGTGTCCCCAAGTGTCCCCATGGTCCCCGTGTGTCCCTGTGTGTCCTCATGTGTCCCCGTGGTCCCTGTGTGTCCCCAATGTGTCCCCGTGGTCCCCGTGTGCCCCCGTGGTCCCTGTGTGTCCCTGTGTGTCCCTGTGTGTCCCCATGTGTCCCCGTGGTCCCTGTGTGTCCCCATGTGTCCCCGTGTATCTCTAATGTGTCCCCGTGGTCCCTGTGTGTCCCTGTGTGTCCCCGTGTGTCCCCGTGTGTCCCTGTGTGTCCCCAATGTGTCCCCGTGGTCCCTGTGTGTCCCCGTGTGTCCCCGTGTGTCCCCATGTGTTCCCGTGGTCCCTGTGTGTCCCTATGTGTCCCCAATGTGTCCCCCATGGCCCCTATGTGTCCCCCAATGTGTCCCCGTGTGTCCCTGTGTGTCCCCAATGTGTCCCCGTGGTCCCTGTGTGTCCCCGTGTGTCCCCATGTGTCCCCCGTGTGTCCCCGTGGTCCCCGTGTGTCCCTATGTGTCCCCGTGTGTCCCCTTGTGTCCCTGTGTGTCCCCATGTGTCCCGTGGTCCCTGTGTGTCCCTGTGTGTCCCCATGTGTCCCCGTGTCCCCGTGGTCCCTGTGTGTCCCCGTGTGTCCCCATGTGTCCCCGTGGTCCCTGTGTGTCCCTGTGTGTCCCTGTGTGTCCCCAATGTGTCCCCGTGGTCCCTGTGTCCCCGTGTGTCCCCATGTGTCCCCGTGGTCCCTGTGTGTCCCTGTGTGTCCCTATATGTCCCCATGTGTACCTGTGTGTCCCCAATGTGTCCCCCATGGTCCCTATGTGTCCCCCAATGTGTCACCGTGTGTCCCTGTGTGTCCCCAATGTGTCCCCGTGGTCCCTGTGTGTCCCTGTGTGTCCCCATGTGTCCCCGTGTGTCCCGTGGTCCCTGTGTGTCCCCCGTGTGTCCCCATGTGTCCCCGTGGTCCCTGTGTGTCCCCAAGTGTGCCCCCGTGGTCCCTATGTGTCCCTATGTGTCCCCACGTGTCCCTGTGTGCCCCCATGTGTCCCCCGTGTCCCCATGTGTCCCCATGTGTCCCCATGTGTCCCCTGTGTCCCGTGTGTCCCCATGTGTCCCCGTGGTCCCTGTGTGTCCCCAATGTGTCCCCATGTGTCCCTGTGTGTCCCCATGTGTCCCCGTGGTCCCTGTGTGTCCCCAATGTGTCCCCCGTGGTCCCTGTGTGTCCCCATGTGTCCCCGTGTGTCCCTGTGTGTCCCCATGTGTCCCCGTGTGTCCCCGTGTGTCCCCATGTGTTCGTGGTCCCGTGTGTCCCTATGTGTCCCCAATGTGTCCCCATGGCCCCTATGTGTCCCCAAGTGTCCCCCGTGTGTCCCTGTGTCCCCAAGTGTCCCCGTGGTCCCTGTGTGTCCCCGGTGTCCCCGTGGTCCCCGTGTCCCATGTGTCCCCGTGTGTCCCCTTGTGTCCCTGTGTGTCCCCATGTGTCCCGTGGTCCCTGTGTGTCCCTGTGTGTCCCCATGTGTCCCCCGTGTGTCCCCGTGGTCCCTGTGTGTCCCCGTGTGTCCCCATGTGTCCCCGTGGTCCCTGTGTGTCCCTGTGTGTCCCCTGTGTGTCCCCAATGTGTCCCCCGTGGTCCCTGTGTGTCCCCGTGTGTCCCCATGTGTCCCCGTGGTCCCTGTGTGTCCCTGTGTGTCCCTATATGTCCCCATGTGTACCTGTGTGTCCCCAATTGTCCCCATGGTCCCTATGTGTCCCCAGTGTCACCGTGTGTCTCTGTGTGTCCCCAATGTGTCCCCGTGGTCCCTGTGTGTCCCTGTGTGTCCCCATGTGTCCCCGTGTCCCCGTGGTCCCTGTGTGTCCCCGTGTCCCCATGTGTCCCCGTGGGTCCCTGTGTGTCCCCCAATGTGTCCCCGTGGTCCCTATGTGTCCCTATGTGTCCCCACGGCCCTGTGTGTCCCCCATGTCCCCATTGTCCCCTGGCCCGTGGCCCCACCCGCCTTGTCCCCATGCCCCTGTCCCTGTGTCCCCAGTCCCGGGTCCCTGGTCCCCAAGTCCCCTGTCCTGTGTCCCCATGTGTCCCCCGTGTGTCCCTGTGTGTCCTCATGTGTCCCCGTGTGTCCCCGTGGTCCCTGTGTGTCCCTGTGTGTCCCCCATGTGTCCCCGTGTGTCCCCGTGTGTCCCCATGTGTTCCCCGTGGTCCCTGTGTGTCCCCCAATGTGTCCCCCATGTGTCCCTGTGTGTCCCCCATGTGTCCCGTGGTCCCTGTGTGTCCCTGTGTCCCCGTGTGTCCCCGTGTGTCCCCATGTGTCCCCGTGGTCCCTGTGTGTCCCCCATGTGTCCCCCGTGTGTCCCTGTGTGTCCCCCAATGTGTCCCCGTGGTCCCTATGTGTCCCCGTGTGTCCCCATGTGTCCCCATGTGTCCCTCTGTGTCCCCAATGTGTCCCCGTGGTCCCTATGTGTCCCCGTGTGTCCCCGTGTGTCCCCATGTGTCCCCCGTGGTCCCTGTGTGTCCCCCGTGTGTCCCCTGTGTCCCCATGTGTCCCCGTGGTCCCTGTGTGTCCCCGTGTGTCCCCGTGTGTCCCTGTGTGTCCCCAATGTGTCCCCGTGGTCCCTATTTGTCCCCATGTGTCCCCGTGTGTCCCCGTGTGTCCCCATGTGTCCCTGTGGTCCCCTGTGTGTCCCCGTGTGTCCCCGTGTGTCCCCATGTGTCCCCGTGGTCCCTGTGTGTCCCCGTGTGTCCCCGTGTGTCCCCATGTGTCCCCGTGGTCCCTGTGTGTCCCTATGTGTCCCCGTGTATCCCTGTGTGTCCCCAATGTGTCCCCGTGGTCCCTATGTGTCCCCATGTGTCCCCGTGTATCCCCGTGTGTCCCCATGTGTTTCTGTGGTCCCTGTGTGTCCCCTGTGTCCCCGTGTCCCCATGTGTGTCCCCATGTGTCCCTGTACATCCTATACGTTCTGGGCATCCTTGCTCACGTCTGGGTGTCCCTTCTCTGTGCACCCCTGGGTGTTCCAGGCACCTACACACTTCTGTTTCCCATTGAGTCTCCTCGCACTGTGAGTAAGGTGCTGCTAGCATCCTGGGGCTGGGGTGACCCCTGAGAGCAGCAGGCAGCCGAGAAGGCAGGTGTCCGCATTGCAGTCACTGTGTCTGCCACAAGCCTGGCCCCCCCCCTTGCTGGTTGGGGCATCTCTGGGCTCATCTCTGGCTCCTAGGCATTGGGCCATGATTGCCAAGGCAGGTCCTGCAGTGGGGGTCTTGTTGCACGCCACACTGTGTCCAGGAGGGACTGAGGCCTGGCCCCACCTTGCATCTGCTGGCTGTAGCCTCCAGCACTAGGTGAAAGCCCTTCTCACCACGTTGTCCAAAATAGAGTTTGCCCGCCACGAAGTCAGTGCTGAAGGCCAGACACTGATTATTAATTAGTCATCCAGGCAGTCTATTTCTAGCCATTTTGGTGTTTTGCAAACACACTTGGGCACTGTGTACACAGTGTGGCCAGGGCCTTGTGGAGGGGTGCGTCGGTATCCAAGACCAAGACGGGTGACCTCGTGGAGCTTTGGGGATGGACTGCTTCCGGTCCCGTGGCCCAGCCCTGCCGCCCCTCCCCCCAGCTGTGCCCGGACAGCAGGAGAAAGGCCTCTTGTGCTGTGTGTGGCCGGAAGTGGGAAGTGGCCTGGCCAGGTGGTGGCTCCTCTGCGGAGTGTGTGGCCCAGGAGGGCCCTCCTTCCCAGCTCTGTGTCAAGCATAACAGAGGCCTGGTCACCCCAAACTCCATCCCCTGTTCCAGATCAGAGATAGATTTCCAGGGAGGCAGAGCAGAGAAGGGGGAACCAGGCATGGGACATCCTGCACGCACTATGCTCCCTGTTGCCCCTCAGGGATACTTGTCTCTGTCCCCACCCCCACCCCATGACCACAACAAAGGTGGACAGAGGTGGCGGTCTGGGCAGGGGCACACTGAGGCCTGAAAGCCCAGAGTGGCCAGCAGATCGTGTCTGGTTCTGCGGTCAAGTTTCTGGTCAGCTTTGGGAGGTTCTGCCGTGACCAGGGCAGAGCTAGGTTGGTCAGTCCTCTCGGCCCAGCTCACAGCCTAGCCTGTGCCCTGGGGGCCTCTCCATGACAACAGGGTGCTGACCTCTCACCAGCCCAGTGGCCGGCCCTGGGCTGGATTGGGAAATCCGCTCTTTAGCAATTCCCCCGTGTCGAGGAGCTGCTGTGACTCTTTTCAATCAGGAAATTCTAAAACACAGAGAACTGTGGGACAGCTCAGTCCCAGCGTCGCCCTGCTGCCCAGAAAGCACATGGATGCTTCGTACTCTGCACCTCTCTCCCTCTCCTCCCTCTCTCAACCTCTCTCCCACACTCTCTCCCCTCTCTCTCCCTGTCCCTCCCTCTCTCTCCCTCTCTCTCCCTGTCCCTCCCTCTCTCTCCCTCTCTCTCCCTCTCTCTCCCTCTCTCTCTCCCTCTCTCCCTCTCTCTCCCTCCCTCTCTCCTCTCTCTCTCTCCCTCTCTCCCTCTCCTTCCCTCCCTCCCTCTCTCTCTCCCTCTCCATCTCTCCCTCCCTTTCTCTCCCTCTCTCTCTCCCTCTCCTTCTCTCCCTCCCTTTCTCTCCCTCTCTCCCTCCCTCTGTCTCTCCCTCTCCTTCTCTCCCTCCCTATCTCTCCCTCTCTCTTCTCTCCTCTCTCCTCTCTCCCTCTCTCCCTCCTCTCTCCCTGTCCTTCTCTCCCTCCCTCTCTCTCCCTCTCTCTCCCTCTCTCCCTCTCCTTCTCTCCCTCCCTCTCTCTCCCTCTCTTCCTCTCTCTCCCTCTCCCCCTTCCTGCTCTATTCTGCCTCTGCCCAGCAGCTCCCAGCTCAGATGGTTTCACCTGAGCAGCAGCAGCACCACCCCTGCCCCTGCTTGTCTGTCCGTCTGTCCTTCTGCCACTCACTGTCTCTGCCTGCACCTGCCCCTCACTGTGCAGTACAGAGCCCGGCATCTCCCATCAGCCCACCCTGATGCCAGCATGACCAGGTCAGCCTTTCCGTGTTACAGCAGGACGGTTTCCGGGAAGTGGTCAGGGTGGTGGTCGTGAGGGCGGCACAGGCTGTGGTCAGCTCGAACGGCCTCTCCTGTCCTTGTCTACACCTCAGCCTGTCCTTGTCTACACCTCAGCCTGGCCCCATCTACACCTCAGCCTGGCTCCTCTATACCATGCCCTGGCTGTGTCTACAGCTCACTTTAGCTTATCTACACCTCACTGTGGTCCTGTCTACACCTCACTCTGACCCTGACTCCACCTAACTTTGGCCCTGCCTACACCTCAGCCTGGTCCCGCCTATACCTCAGCCTGGCCTGTCTACACCTCAGCCTGGCTCCTCGGTACCACACCCTGGCTGTGTCTACAGCCCTGTGCCAGGGACCATGCACACAGCTTGACTGCACAGGCCAACCCCTGCCCGCTCCTTGGACACTGCTGATACCCGGGCTTCTGCCACGGACCCTCTGCTTGGCGGCACCCAAAGACAGAGTCAGGACTTGGCATTCACGACCAAACTCAGTTGGGGTTTGTAGCATGGGCCAGCCCAGTCCTGCCCTTAGCCACGGGCTATAGTGACAGAGGATATGGGAAGATTTGTCCAAGCTGCTTGGGTGACCCTGTGAGTGGGCCCCGCTCCCTGTAGCCACACAGTAGGCCCCGTGGCTGCCTCTGCCCACCACAGAGTCTGTGGGGAGCCTGGAGTGGGGGCTTGGTTGTGGGTAATGGGGTGGCCCTCACCCCCATGGGCGCGTCTTGTGGTGCCGGTGCTGCTCTGTTAAGGAGCCACTGAGCCAGGCTTGTTTCCGTGGAGAGTCTCTGGCTTGTGGAGCCGCCACCCTCTGCCTGCCAGTGATGGCGGCACCCAGAGCACCTGACCTGCCCCCGCCCAGCTGGCACTCTGGTTGATCTTTAACCAGCTCCCAGAGCCGCCAACAGTCGGGCCAGTCGGTCCATGGGCTGGATGCTGGGGCTGGGAGAGGCCACGTGATGCCGATGCCTCTTTGATCTGCGCTGCCTCTGAAATGCCTTTGCAGAGGGGCCCGTGGCTGGGCACTGCCTTCCTTCCAGCCCCTTGACAGGGCCTGCGTCTTGCTCCTTTCCTGGGAGGCTCCCTTGTCACCGCTGCCTCCTTCCCAGGCCGGTCATAGACGTGGGGATGTGGGAGGCACAAGGGGCCCATCTGGCTGCAGGGCTGAGTCTCTGCTGAGTTCTGGCTCCGTGGGGAAGGGCTGCGGGTGTGTGATGGCACACCGCTCCTCCCCTGCTCCCCTCGCCCACTCCGCAGCCTCCTGCTGGGACACCTCTCATGCTCCCCAACTCCGGGACACTGCCTTGGCTTCCAGCCATATCACACCAGGCTGTGTGGCCTCAGCCGCTGGGGTAGAAACGTGGCTTCCCCGTCCCTCCTGATAGAGCCTTAACACTCTCCCCAGGGTTTCTTTCCTCATACCACACACAGGCCACCAAGATGCCCCTCACAGGAGAGGGCTGGCCACCCCCCGAAGACCACCACACCCCTTTTTCCCAGCTTGCACATAGACTTGCTTGGCCTGGACAGAGTACTGTGTGGTGACTTAAGTCTCCGAGTGTGGCCAGAGGCTGTGGTCCTGGCCACGTGGTCATCTGGGGCTTTTGTCCCCACAGCTGCCCTCCTGTTTCTTTTTTATTTATTTTATTTTATTTTTTGTTTTTTTTGCTTTTTGGGTCACACCCGGCAATGCTCAGGGGTTACTCCTGGCTCTGCACTCAGGAATTACTCCTGGCGGTGCTGGGGGACCCTATGGGATGCTGGGGATCGAACCTGGGTCGACCGCTGCACAAGGCAAATGGCCTACCCGCTGTGCTATGGCTCCAGCCCCTGCCGTGCCATTTCTGCAGAGATGTTTCCCCCACAACCTTCAGGTCTGGGGTGATGTGTCTGGGTCACCCATGTGTTGGTCTCAGCTGCTTGGAGTTGTGTCTCTCAGGGCAGAGACAAGTGCCAGCTGAGCTGGGCAAGTTTGTGAGGCAGGAGGGAGACAGGCCTCCTGCCCCATGGTGGGGTGGGTATGGCCGTGGCTCCCAGGAGAGGAGCAAGATGGCAGCTAGGAAGGGCGTATCCCCTGTCCTCCAGGGGGAGGGAGTGTCCTGTCCCGCCCCTCAAGGGCCAGGTGACCACCCTTCTCTGCTGCCCTCCTCCATTCAGGCTTATGTAGCTCAGAAGTCTTAGCAAGGCCTGTAAGATAACCTTGACCTTGACCCCTGCCCAGGTGTGGCTCCTCCTCAAGCCAAGCTTACCTGTGTGTCTGCACCTGTGTGTTTGCACTCAGACCTGTGTCTGCACCTGTCTGTCTGCACTGGCCTCGCCAGCCGCGTTACCAAGGGACTAGGCTAGTCAGAGACCCGTTCCCAGGCCTGGGGTGGGGACTCCCCAGCTGTGGTTTCTGGGGTGCCACCGGCTGTTTCTATGAGTGTCTCTTTGTACCCCAAGAGGGTTTCAGTGCCCTGACCGTGGGGCCCCAAGAGACTGCTGGGCAGCGCAGGAGGCTGGTGGGGTGTTGGTGAGTGGGGGGCTGTGCTTGGCCTGAGGGGTGGCAAGGAGGATCGAGCAGGAGCAGAGTAACTCTACGGGAGGCAGTCCAGATTCTGGACAGGAAACGAGTCCACTCCTTGTCTTGACAGTGACGTGGGCTTGGTGTCAGGGCACCTGCTGCAGCTGTCAGTTGGGGGGTTCCCACAGGCTTGCTGGGGAGCCCTGAATCAGGGGCTGTGCTTTCCCACACGCTTGGCAGAAATGCAGCAGGACGAGGCGGTTTCAGGCCTGCCTCAGCGTCGGGGTTTGGTCCTCAGGTTCAGAAACCTTCACTGCTGCCCCCGCTTGGTGATGCTTCCTGTGGGGTCAAAACCCTGGTCTATAGTTCTACGACCTGGGGGCTGGTGGGGCCGTGTCAAAAGCTGTCAAAAGCTGGAACTCAAGCTCTGTGTGCTGGAGGGCCCAGGTTCAAGCCCCAACAGCTCAGGGTCCCCAGTGCTAAAGAACTCAGGGGACCCGAGCATTGCCGGGTGTGGTGAGGCCTGGCTCTGCCCCAGCAGCTCCCCCTCCCCACAGTGAGTCTGGGACTTGGCTCCCTCCCAGGTCTGCCTGCCTGCCCTGTGTGTGAGCACAGCTCTGTCTGCAGGCGTGTCGCAGGCTCCGAGCCACTGTCCCCAGGAACGGAGCTGTGTTACAGGCTGGTGGGAGCAGGAGGCGGGAGACACGGGTGGAGCCTGGGTCTGGGGGTGGGGCACCCACTCTTGCAGGCAAGGTGATGAGGGCATACAAAGCTTGGGAGAAAGTGTGCCCAGGCCAGGGGATATAAGGCAGATCCAGGACCCTGCTAAGCAGATTTCCAGAAGTTTCCAGGAGCCACAGGCAGCCACGAGGCGGTTTCAATTTTCAGCAGAGGGGACAGGGAGGGGAGTCTGGCACAGCTACAGGGCTTAGATGGGATTGGGGCCTGGGATCCTGCCTGCTGAGCTGAGGCGCTGATGGGTGGGGCCCGTTTGGGGCGCCGAGGGAGGGCTCCCACACTCGGGAGCAGTGCTGGGGGTACAGAGCTCAGTGTGCCCCCTTCTGTCTCCATCCCACCCTCCGTGACAAGAGGCAGCCCCGGGCTCTCCTGCTGGCACACAAGCGCCGGCTGGGAGGGATCAGCCTGTCCCATCTCTGCGGACCCTTGAGTCGCTGATTAGGGTCACAGTGTTCCTTGTGACTTGCCATGCCACACCGAGGCCATGATGCAGCTCTTTTCCACTGAGGGGTCAGGATCAATAGGTCAAGGTCAAACATCCATTCCAGGTGGGGGTCAGAGGTCCCTCCCATCTGGGGTTCAGTTCAAAGGTCCTTTTTACATGGGGTCAGGTCCACTGCCAGCTTCTTCCTGGGCACGACCTTCCATGGTTTGTGCTGGACCATGTGCAGGGGCCTGCCTCCCGTGTCCGTGGTCTGGAGCCTGTCCCGGAGTTGTTACTTCTCTCTCAACTCTTCCCTCTGCTGGACTCTCGGAGGACTGAATCAAGAGCTGGGTGAGTGTGGCTGAGCCCACGCCCCCAGAGAGTTGGGACAGTCACTGGGAAACAAGTTTTGGGCCACAAGCAAAGCTGATTCATGTGATCTTCCTTCAGCACTTGGACCCAGGGCTGGAAATGCTGGAAATATGTGTGTCTGCTTTTGAGAGCCGGCAGTGGGTCCAAAGCCCTCTCGCAGTCCTATTTTCTCTGATTGCCAGTGCTTGGCCTGCAGAGTTATGGGGAAGGCACCCCCTCTGCTCCACTCAGGGTTTCAAAGAGCTGATATACACGTGGCCTCACTCGCATGGTCCCACATTCATGGCCCCACACATGTGCCTCACAGAGGTGACTCACATCCACGATCTCACACATTAACCCATGTACGTGATCTAATATATGACCTGGTATGTGTGACCTCTTGCACATGGCCTCCAAGTACATTGTAGACTTTTGCCAGCCTCCAGCTCCATGGACTAAATGTACCCAAGTTTCTCCATCTCCGGAAACTTCTTTGCCCCCCAGCTGACCCCGAGGCTGCCTGTCTTTGTGATGCTGTTTGGGTGGAGGGTGCGGAGAGAGGGGGGTGGGGGTGGGGGACTTCCTGAACCAAGCTGTTCCGGGAGTCTGCACCCCGTGCTGCCAGTCACACAGCTCGCCTCGCTCTGGGGGAGCCATGTGGCGGGAACACGGGTATAGGGGACCATGGGTCCCCCTTTCATGTTCACCCCCTGCATTTGTTGCCAGATTGGTCCTGAGCAGCGAGAATAAATGCACCCCCCACCGCCAGGTCCCGGCACACAAGCTGGGGTCCCTTCATGCTGCCCTCCGACTGCCCCAGGCAGCGGGCCCCCGCGCCCGCGCCCCGGGGCAGCTGGGGTCCCTTCTGCTGCCCCAGGCAAGCTGGGGTCCCCTTCATGCTGCCCTCCGACTGCCCCAGGCAAGCTGGGGTCCCTTCCTGCTGCCCTCCGACTGCCCCAGGCCCGCAGAGCCAGGATTCGGCCTCTCGCCGCCCCCTCCCACATGTGGCACGCGGGCCCCTGCGCCCCACGGCACCACGTGTGTCTCAGAGCAGCAGCCTCTGTCACTTCCCGCCTGGCTTCCCGCAGCTCCGAGGAGGAGGGGCTCTGCCAGCCCCTCTAAGGCAAGGCGGCAGGCTCTGGGCCATCACCCAGTGGCGGGTGTCTCTTGTCCCCCACCCTCACCCTGCCCTTGGCCACTCTCCAGGAACAGCACCTCGTCCTTCTGCTGTTGGGAGGGGGCACTCCATCCCACCCACGGTTTCTTGGGGCCTCAGGAGGTCTCATAAATCTGCGCCCCAGATGGGAGGCTCCATAAAAGGCTTGTCTCCGCTTGGGTTGCCGTGCTCAGAGGCGTGGGGGCCAGGCAGAGGCCTGGGGCGCAGCCCAAGAGGAGATTCTTGGAGGGGGATGGGGCGCAGCTGGCGTGTGGCTCAGCAGAGTGTAGCCTGGGGTTCAAGTCTCTGTTCCTGGTCAGCTGGGGCAGAGGGACAAGAACACTGCCCTCCATAGCTCCTGACACCATGATGAGGGCCGGAGAACACCAGGGGAACCAGCTGAGTCCAGACACTCACAACTGCACCCCCATTCGGACACCCTGACTACAGTCGTAGTCCTTGGTGGGCCCACTGGGGAAATACCCAGAGTTGGAGCCTTTTGCCCGCCACGTGCCGTGGCCCATGCTGGGCACGAGGACACCTCCTTGGTGCTCTCAGCCACATTTCCCAGTGCCAGGAGAAGGAGCCTGGCTTATTGGCCATCTGTCTGTCTGTCTGCCTGTTTAAGGATCAGGTAGTCCATCCTCTGTAGCAGACACCAGAGTGTCCAGACCTGGCTGCTCTCCCAGAGCCGTCGACACCATTGGCTCCTAACACAAGGAGTTCTGCTGTCTTGCATTTAGATCGGGGTCTGTTCCTAACTGGCTTCTGGGGAGCTGCAGATGTGAGTGCAGCTGTGTTTCTGCGCATGGACACTCCTCCCGCCGTCCAGACTGGCCTTTGCTGCTCGCTCTGCCGCAGCTCAGTGGGGACAATCCCAACACCATCCCTGGGCTCTCACTCTGTGCTCACCTGCTGTCTGGTCCTTTTCATTTGTTCTTGGGCCACACCTGGCGGTGCTCAGGGCTTATTCCTGGCTCAGGGGTCACTCCTGATGGTGCTGAGGACCCCTTACTGACTGTGTTCTCTTTAGATCTACTGTCCCTTCTTGCTCGGACACTGGTCTTACAGCCTGCCTGAAGTGGGGGTGCCAGACCTCAGCCTCACTTCCTCTGCTATTGGGTGTGGCTGGATGGGGGTCTTTACTTCCCCAGGGAGAGCTGGCCACTCAGGCCATGGCGGTGGTGCCAGGTCTGCACTGAGGCTGGGGGCACCTGGGACTCACCCACCTGGGTTAGTTTCTGTGCAGTCCTTTACTCCATTTTGATGGTTTTCTCTCAGATTCTGCCCCTATGTTATTCGATTCACACATTTGTCATGCTATATATAAATGCACATGTGTTTTCAATGCTTACTTGCACATATGTACTCATTACACATACATCTCAGTGTTTCATTTGATGGGGGGCTGCTAAAATGGCAAGTTTTTCACTTCAGACTGTTCACTGCCACTCTGTAGGAAAGTGATGGACTTTGCGTATTAAAAAGTTCTTTCACTTTTCCTTTTAGATGGGCCCTTACCTCCCCAGCCTTGGGACTGTGTGCGTGAGGCCTGTGCATCTTATGAAGGCACCTCATCTAGTTCTTCTCCTAGCGTTTATCACTTATATCACTTGTCTTCCTGTTGTTCATCAATTTGCTCGAGCAGATGCCAGTAATGTCTCCATTCGTTGGGAATAAGGTCCTTTATTGTTACTGTTTTTGGCATATCGAATACACCACGGGTAGCTTGCCAGGCTCTGTGCTTATAATAGTTTTAAAATCAGAATTTTAAACAAAAAAAGGGGACGGAACGATAGCACAGTGGGTAGAGTACTTGCCTTGCATGAGGCTGACCCAAGTTCTATCCCCGGCATCCCATATGGTCTCCCGAGCATCACCAAGAGTAATTCCTGAGAGCAGAGCCAGGAGTAACCCCTGAGCTAGGAGTAACCCCTAGGTGTGACCCAAAAAGCAAAAAAAAAAAAAAAAAAAAAAAAAGCACAATTCCATCCTACCATGCGTCCATCCACTCTTCACCCTACAACGAATACTCTGGCTGTGTGCTTGTGCCACTGTGCTGGGGCCCTGAGCTGCGCCGTGCTGAACTGCACCTCTTGTGCGCAAAGCCAGTTTGGTTTTTTTTTTGTTTTTTTTTTTTTTTGTGGACCCAGCAAAAAACTAAGGTTTTTTCTCTCTTCTCCAACAAACAATTTTTTTTATGCTTCTTTGGGTTTAGGGATTGTGTGGAAAAAAACAACCGTCCGTGTCGGGCTGGGCGCGGGGGGGAAACCCCACCCCCAACCCCCCTCCCTCCCCCCCCAGTGTTGGATATTTGAACTGTCTCTCCACTCCTGAAATAGTGTCTTCTTATTCTCAACACACACTCACACATCTGTTACACACTCACAAGGACACACACACTCGCACCTTGTCTGATGGGCTTGGTCACGAGTGTGCCCTGAGCAGCCGGGGGTGGGAGGAGGTGCTGCGCGCACACAGGACGCCCAGGATTTTGCCTCCATCCCTCACTCCTGTGCACACGAAGCTCCATAGCTTGAGGGCTTGCAGACAGGGCAGCAGCAAGGGGTCTTCATCCCCATGCGGTGCTGTGAATTTCTGGGTTCTTCAGACCCTCAGGTGTTGGGCTGGGCAGACGCTTGCCCCCTTGGTCTCCGGGATACTTATCCCTGTCTGTGCTCTGAGGATGCATGGCCTGGCGAGGATGGCTCTGCTCTGAGCCTCTGTTCCTTCCGGACCTCCCCTAGAAAAGCTGCGGGGGAGGGTTCCCACACAGCCTGATGGAGGAGGCTGGTGGGGAGGGTTGTGTCTCTGGTTGCCAGCTCTAGCCGAGGACCATGTGAGCCAGCCCTGCTTGCATGGAGCAGGAGGCTGTTGGCCCGTGTCATTTGCTGCTAGAGGGGCTGCTGGGAACAGGTCCCAAGGGCCTGTGGGCTCAGTGCTCAGTGCTCAGTGCTCGGCTCGGTGCAGACAGCCCCATCTACTGGAGTGGGTGGGAGGCAACAAGAGGGTATTTGCACTCAGATGTCAGCATTAACTATTCATGGTGCTGGCCAGGGGCTGTCTCCTGTTCACACTCTGCCATCCTTCTGGGGTGGCTGGAGGATGCAGGAGGACTGGAATTGCCCTCATGGGTCCTGACCCCCCATGTGGGTGCTCAGGTTCAGGCCTGTCTTGGCTGTCTCCACCCACTGGCCCTGAGCAATCTGAGAGGACCAGGGGCCAGGCGATAGCACAGAGGGTAGGGCGTTTGCCTTGCATGCGGCCGACCTGGGTTCGATCCCGGCATCCCATATGGTCCCCTGAGCACTGCCAGGAATAATTCCTGGCAAAGAGCCAGGAGTAACCCCTGAGCATCGACGGGTGTGACCCAACAATCAAAAAAAATAATCTGAGCTGCACAAGCTTCCAGCAGCAGCCAAGCCCCTGTAGCCAACCTTGGACCCAGGGCTTGGGTCCTCCAACTTGTGTGCAGACCCAGAGCCTGAGTTCAGGGTGCTGGAGAGGGACTCCAACTTGTCTGCAAGCCTGAGGGCTGGAGATGGGTTTCTCAGGACCACACACCTTTCCCTCATCACGTTGCCTGGGTTCCTGCGCCTTGACCAGGCACTGCAGGATCAGGGCCCTCTGCCCCGGAGGCTCCAGGCGGCTCCTCCTGTGGCCGTTTTTAGCTCCTGACACTCCAGGGCAGCTGCTGCAGCTCATCCCACTGTCTGGTCAGCACGGAGCCTGCTCCCCTGCTGCAGGACGCCTGCTTGTGCCGGGCAGTCCTCTCCTCTGACCTCCTGAACTGCACTGCCAGGTGCCCAAGCAGAAGGTGTCCTGGGTCCAAGCCTGGCCTGGCTCTGGGTCCTGCCGGACACTTGTGTATCTTTATATTCCCTGCTTAGGGCCAGAGGATGGAGCAGCCCAGGCCAGGGCACTCACACTGGGAGAAGTGGGACAGTCTAGGGCACTCACGCTGGGGAGCAGGACAGTCTAGGGCACTCACGCTGGGGGAAGCACCTCCGGCAGCCACTCACCACCCCTGAAGGATGGCAGAGAGCCTGAGCTCTCTGGACTGGACAGGCCCTGGCCAGCGCCATGAATAGTTAATGCCGACACCTGAGTGCAACACCCCCCCCGTCCCCTCCCTCATGTCCCACATGGCCACTGGTGGCAGCATCTTCGTTCCACCTCTTTTGAGATGCTCCTCAATTCTCTGGATCTTGGTCAGCTGGTTCCTGGGGGCTGGAGTAAAGAAAAGTGGTGGACAGTAGCTCCCTGAGGACTCTATGCCTTCCAGAATCTACTCTCCAAGTGGCCACTTGCTGACAGGGGTCCTGTCCAGGTAAGAGGAGACGGGGCTGAGGTCTCCTCTGCCGCCACATCAGCTGGTCCAGTCCCTGCTGCAGAGTCCCCTCCTTGGTGCTCAGCTCTGCCTTGATGTGTGTTCAGAAATATCCCCTGCAGGAAGCCTTAAGCATTTCTTTTTCTGGACCACACCCAGATGTGCTCAGGGCTTACTCCTGATGGGGCTCAGGGTCCATATGTGGTGGTGCAAGGGACGAAACCCAGTAAGGCAAGAACCTTCCCCACTGTACTATCTTTCCGGCCCCAGCTTCTCATTCTATCTTCTATGGTGTTTATAGTCAGACCTTCATGCTTCCATACATACTCTCCATTCATCCATCCTCTCATCACCCACTCATTCGTTTGTTGTCTACCCACTATCTCTTTCCATCCATCCATCCATCCATCCATCCATCCATCCATCCATCCATCCATCCATCCATCCATCCATCCATCCATCCATCCATCCATCCATCCATCCATCCATCCACCCATCCATCCATCCATCCATCCATGCATCCATCCATGCATCCATCCATGCATCCATGCATCCATCCATGCATCCATCCATGCATCCATCCATCCATCCATCCATCCATCCATCCATCCATCCATCCATCCATCCATCCATCCATCCATCCATCCATCCATCCATCCATCCATCCATCCATCCATCCATCCATCCATCCATCCATCTCATCCGTCTATCCATCCATCCAATCCATCCATCCACCATCCAATCCATCATCTGTCCATCCATCCATCCGTCCTTCTGCATCTATCCACACCATCCATCCATCCGTCCATCCGCCCATCTGTCCATCCATCCAGTCCATCCATCCATCTATCCATCCATCCATCCATCAATCCATCCATCCATCCATCCATCCATCCGTCCCATCCATCGCCATCCATCCAATCCATCCATCCATCCATCCATCCATCCATCCATCCATCCGTTATCCATCCATCCATCCATCCATCCATCCATCCATCCATCCATCCATCCATCCATCCATCCATCCATCCATCCATCCATCCATCCATCCATCCATCCATCCATCCATCCATCCATCCATCCATCCATCCATCCATCCATCCAGTCACCAATCTATCTTTCGCCTCCCATTTATCCATTCATCCTACCATCCACCATTCCATCCCTCCCTCCCTTCATTCATCCACCCATCCATCCACCCACCATCTATCAACTGTTCATTTATTACCTGTCATACTACCTACCCAACAGTCCATATGCCCATCTGAGCTCTGTCCTCTACCCTCCCTCTGTGTCCTTCTCTGTGGCAGTAAACTACACACTGTCTGACTATTCTCCTCTTCTCTCTCCTCTGTAAAGATGCAGCATCTCTTGCAGCCAAACCTCTGAAGGGCACTTCCTTGGTCCAATATCAAATGGAATTCCTGAAATGGAATGTCCCCATGACACGCTATCCTGAGGCACGCCCCCCTGAGAAACACACAGGAGAAAACAGATGTCACTTGCCTGTCACAGTGACACAGGAGAGGGAGTAAATGTAGAGGCGGAGGGAGTAAATTTCCAGAGGGGAGCTGGAAACCACCCCCCCTACAGGTCCTTGCACCCAGCACTGGACAGAAAGTTCCAGAGCAGTTCCCAGAGCAGTAGCGGGTACAGAGAAAGGCAGAGAAGCAGAACTTCACCTCAGAACTCTGAGAGAATGTTCTGTGCCACACCACACCAGGCAAGAGGAAACAACCTCTGGCCAGCACTGCTGGTGACGCAGACACAGCACCTGGAGGCCCAGGGGTATTGGACAACCTGCAACGCCTTGGGCTCCCTCTGGCTAGAGAGGCCAGATCCACTGCTTGTTGCTTGTTTTGGAGCCACACCTGGTGGTGCTCAGGTGTTACTCCTGGCTCTGCACTCAGGAATCACTCCTGGCTCAGGGGACCATGTAGGGCTGCCATGAATGAAAGGGGTCGTCTCACACAATGAAAGAGTCTCTCTCTCTCTCTCTCTCTCTCTCTCTCTCTCTCTCTTTGCTTTTTTGGGTCACACCCAGCAATGCTCAGGGGTTTCTCTTGGCTCTGAACTCAGGAATTACTCCTGGCGGTGCTCGGGGGACCATATGGGATACCGGGGATCAGACCGGGCCGGCACAGGCCGGCCGCGTGCAAGGCAAATGCCCTACCTGCTGTACTATCGCTCTGGCCCCAAGAGTCTCTTTTTTTTTTTTTGGGGTCACACCGGCGTTGCTCAGGGGTTTCTCCTGGCTCTACACTCAGGAGTTACTACTGGTGATGCTCAGGGGACCATATGGGATGCTGGGGATCGAACTCAAGTTGGCCAAATGCAAGGCAAACACCCTACTCGCTGGACTATTGCTCCAGCCCCCAAGGCAAGAGTCTTAAATGTGTGATGCCTCTGGTCCTTGCACTGAATATTTGAGGGGCCACCACCTGTGATGCCTCAGCCAACAGCCAGCCTTTACAGTGGCTCCTTTTCTGGATGTTTGGGGAGTTTGCAGCAGTCTGGCAGTTGGATATCAAGGGTTCTGCATGGGGGCTTCTGCGTGGAAAACAAACCCACCATGGAGAAACCTGGGTCCTATGAGACCTGGTGCATCCGGCATGCAAGGCGACTGGGGTAACCGTCACAGCAGGTTCCAGGTCTCGAGCTGGTGGCCTCCAGGGGACTGTTTCCCTGTGGCACTTGGCAGGTGACCTTGCTTCGCTTTGCAGCACTCTGAGGCTCCAGGTCCCCTGACTTCTCACGCCAAAGCCTGTGGTGTGTGTGAGGCTGGGAGTGGGCTTTTAGACCCACACTCGGACCTCCTATGTTCTGGCCAGGCCTGGAAGGGGCATCCTCCACCTGCATCTGCTGTTTTGGGGGAATTTCTGCAGGAGCTGCCTGGGAGCTCTTTCCCTCCCTCCACCCCAACTACAGAATGCCCCCTCCACTCAGGTTTGTTTGTGTGTTTCTGGGGTCAAGTGGATTCACTCTGCTGATGGAGTGGGCACCACACCTGCCATCTGTAGGCCACCCTGAGTGCACTGGCTACCCTGCGGCACACTCTGGAGGTGGGTCCAAGGCATGAAGTGGGTTGGGCAGGGACAGACTGGGGAGCCCAGGGCTCAGGGAGGAGGTGGGGGACTCCGAGAGGCGCGGGGCATCTTCGTGCTCCCCATGTCCCAGGGCCGCCTTGGCACCTGCTCCTCCCTGCAGCCTCCTCTGATGGCACGGTTCTGTCTTCTCTGTGGACACACAGGCGCATGCACTCAGATGGCCACGCCTGAGCAGAGATGAACATGCATGTAGACACAGAGCACAGAGAGACACAGGCACACAGGCACGGGTACGGGACACACATACTTGCAGACACACGAGCACAGAAAGATGCATAGGCAGGCACGTGTGAGTGAGTGTGCAGACACATAGGCATGCAGACACACGTTGAGCACACAGACACACAAGCACACAATCACACAAGCATGCAGATACAGAGGCGCGCAAACACACATTGAGCACATAGATACACAAGCACACAGACACACAAGTATGCAGACACACGCGTTGAGCACACAAAAGCACCGCGCGCAGACACACAAGTGCATAGGCAGCACGCAGGCGCACACGCACAAGCACGCGGGCGCACAGGCACAAGCACGTAGGCGCACACGCACAAGCACGCAGGCGCACCGCACAAGCACGTAGGCGCATACAGGCACGGACACGCTCCCCTCACTCCAGGCTGAGTTGTAGCACTGCTGCCAGGGCTGTGCACACCTGCAGAAGCAGTAGGGGCCCAGAGGGGGCAGAGGGGAGTGGGGTGGGGGAGGGAGGGGTGAGGAGGATTGGGGCAGGGAGAACCTTCCAGCAAGAGCAGCAGGAAGGGCAGCCTCACTGCTTGTGCTGGTGGTTACGCAACCTGCCCGGGAGAGGCTTGGCTCACCAGGTTCACCTGGAAAAGGCCCCTAACTGCCCAGCCCCTGGACAGCCCTGCAGATGTGGAAAGGGGCAGCCTGAAACCAGAGGCCAGCTGGGGCTCTTCTGGCTTTGCGGGAAGGCGGCAGCAGAGGAGTTAAGCTGCGGTAGTACAGCCGGGAGCAGAGCAGAAGTCACAGCGAGTTCTTGGAACGCGCTCCCCCACTTATCGACGCCCTGGTGCTCTGAGGCTCTTGCCAGGAGCTGTGGCTGCTGAGCGGGCGGCCCGGCGGGCAGCACGGGCTGTTCCAGCGGGCAGGCGGCAGAATGCGGGCTCTTCACCCGCTCTCCCTCTATTGAAGCTGGGTCTGGAAGGACAGAGGCTGAGTCCTGGGGTATGACCGTGACCCTGCAGCGTGAAGGATGAGTCCCTTGGGCCCCACTGAGTCCCAGGAGCCAGTGTGGAAGGGCCCACCCACCCGCTGTGCCTGGCCAGCACCCCTTGGCCTGGCAGGAAGCCAAGGAGGGCGGAGGCACAGGGAGCTGGGATGTGACTCAGAGCTGCAGGGCCCTGCACACAGGAAGCCCATCTGTGGGCACCACGTGGATGGGAAACGCTGGCCCCACCACCTGCCCAGGGAACCGGACTCCTGGCCCGTTTCCTTGGGGATTACCTGAGCTGCTGTGGGCAGAGCAGCCTGGGAAAGGCCAAGGGGAGACAGAGGGTGCCTAGATTCCTCCTGGGGAAGGGGCCCGCAGAGCTGTCTAGGGCCCAGGGGCTGGAAATGCCCTAGGAAAGGAAGAATCTGCAGGCTGTGGGGTCGTGGTCCAGGACGCATTTCTGGACATTGGCGATCGAAGTGTTGTCCATAAAGGTTGTGCAGGATAAATCTAGGCAGAGTGTGGAGGTGAGTACCTGGTAGATGTGAACCCTGAGTTCCAGCCCTAGTACTGCATGTCCCGGGCACTGGCTGTGGTCTGGGGGTCCCTGAGCCTTTCAGCCTTCTGTTGCTGCCTTGGCTAGGAGCCTCATTTTGTTTTTTTTGAAAGTCAAAAGGGCCTGAGGCCCATAGCAGCCAGGTAGTTTGGTTCTGGGGATGGAACCACCCCATGCAACTGACTTGGCCTCTG
>JAJIBD010006234.1:0-58832 GCA_021461705.1 Cryptotis parvus
CTAGAGAGATAAATACAGAGGTAAGGTACTTGCCTTGAAAGTGGTTGACCTGTGGACAAAATCCCCAATATAACATTTGGTCTCATGTGCTATACCAGGAGTGATCCCTAAGCACAGAGCAGGCATCAAACCTGAACACTACAAAAATGGTTCCCAGTTTTATCTAAGCTTTTAAATCATACATCCAAATTCTTGGGGAAGGGTGGAATTGCAAGTGATCGAAAATACAGTATATTTTCTAAATAAAAAGGAATATCTTTGTTCTTTCAACTGGGAAGCTCAGAAAGTGGATCATCGTAGCTTTCAATTCAGCTTAATCCAGCAGTTCCACACTTAGATTCTTTTGTCTCCATCGGAGGCCGCCAATCTAATTTTACGATGGCAAAACTTCCTAATAGCTTCAGTGGTAAAATCCTAGAAGTGCTCTGGTGGCCCAGCTGCAGTTGGGCAAGGATGGGGCACTATTCCCTAGGATAAAAGGAATGCAGTTTTCAGTTCTCAAAGAAAGACGACAAGGGAGAAACACAGAGAAGCGGACACAGTACCTGCTAACCCCAAAGCTCCAGTGGTACCACAATCAGTTCAGCTGGAGCAGAAGCAAGTCACATGGTACCATAATGCATTCAGAACAGAAGGACTGTAACCAGGAGAAAGCATGTTTGGGAAGCGAGCATTCATGAAACCAATGTGTTCAAGAATGCCTAATATAGCTAGCACTGACATGACCAAATAAGAGTGCTCTGAGAAGTACATTATAACACTTGGTCTTATGAAAAGAAAATGGAAACAAGTATTAGGGGGCCCATGAGTTAGGGTCTGTGTTCCATGCCTTCCAAGGTGAGTAACTACGTATTTTTGGTCCTGTTTCCTTTACCAATAAAAAACGAGGACCTTGGCTACTTGATCTCTAGGGACCCCTTTTTTCGGTTTTGAAATTTTGTAACTTTATCTTAAGGGTTAATAAATGCTGGATTTTGAGACGACTAAAAGAGTATGCTACCCACACGGCAGAGCCTGGCAAGCTACCCTGTCATATTTGATATGCCAGATACCAGTAACAATTATAGACCTCATTCCCATGACCTGATGGAATGGTTTGAGGCTCTTTATGTTCCTGGAGCAAGCAGGTGTCCTTGGGCTCTACTTGCATGAGACAGGTCATTGGAGATGTTACTGGTGCCCGCTTGAGCAAATTGGCGATGAACGGAAGACAGTGATACAGTGATATCTTAAGGGTTACTCATTATTCCTCTGAGATAGAATAATCACTCAAACTCAAAATGATGCAGACTGAGTGCATGAGAATGTGTCACAGGCAATCTCATGAATGTTGCTGGTTTCCACATAACATGCTAGAAGATAGTAGCTAACTGTTACTTGCCCACTGGCTAGACAGTGTCTGAAATTCCACTCCTGATAGATTCTGGAGTGGAAATAAAGAAGGAATATCTTTTATTCTTTCAACTGGGAAACCCAGAAAGTGGATCATGGTAGCTTTCAGTTTGGCTTAATCCAGCAGTGGCTACACTTAAATTCTTTTGCCTCTTCATTGGAGGCTGCCAATCTAATTTTGTGATGGCAAAACTTTCGTGATGGAAGCTTAAGCTATGTTCCACTCTCTAATATTGCTCTCTCTCTCTCTGTTCTATGCTGGCTTGATTACATCTTGTTCTTTTTTGCTTATAATGCTCTCTTGACCCACATGTTTTGCAGCATTAATCTTTATTCATTCCTCAAATTTCAATCTAATTATCCCCTTTTCCCCCCTACTCTCTAGGAAGTAGCAGAGTACTTGGTATATTTTAGGGTCAGAAATGAGAGTTTGTTACTTCTCTTTGGTAAGGGAACATGATTATTTAGAGAAAAAACAAAGTTTTGCATGTATGCATTTTCCACATGTGTGCATTTTTTCTTCAATAGATATTTCACAAGAATGATCTGAGATTGGCTAACAACAGTGGTAAGGAAATGCAGTGAGTGGTAGGGAATGAAGAAGCGTGTGAACTCCAATGTTCTCACTTAAAACAATAAAAGCAGAAGTGTCAGGATTTTTTTTTTTTTTTGGGTCACACCCAGCAATGCTCAGGGGTTACTCCTGGTTCTGCACTCAGGAATTAATCCTGGCGGTGCTCGGAGGACCATATGGGATGGTGAGGACTGAATCTGGGTCAACCTTACAAGACAGATGCCCTACCTGCTGGACTATCACTCTGGCCCCAGGATTTTCTTTCTTGACATTTATCCCTCCAATAAACCCCAATGCCAAGCATCATGGAGAAACCAAAAGACTCTGCCTCTTAAGGGGCCTGCATGTGGACTCTACATTTGACAAGGTCAGAAAATAAATTTTCGTCTCCCAGGGGAGGCAGATCTCACCTAGCCAGAGAATTCTGTTTGATTCTCTTCACTGATCAAAATAAATATTGGTTGCAGCTTATAGAGGCAATACAAAGTAGCGAGATTCATCTTTTCTTTTTTTTATTTCTAGTTCTTATGTATACACATATTTTATTATAATTTATTTTTTTATATATTGAGTTGTATGATATGCCATTACATAGCTTTTTGTAATTTTATATCTTTATTTCTCTTCTGCACCAAAGAGTCTCTTAAAGTGTTTGTCTTTTTTTTTTTTTGACTTTTTGGGTCATACCCAGCAATGCTCAGGGGTTTGCTCCTGGCTCTACACTCAGGAATTACTCCTGGTGGTACTGGGTGAACCATATGGAACACCAGGGATTGAACCTGGGTTGGTTGGGTACAAGGCGAACACTGTACTACTGCTCCAGCCCCTCATTTTTTCATCTCCATGTTTTTTTTTTTTTTCATCATGACAGGAAGAATTGCAACATGCAAGCATCTTTGACACTAAAGATTCACCATGGAAAGAAGGGACACAAAAACAGACTAGAACGATAGCACTTGGATTGTTTTGAGTTTGTAGGTCAGGATCTTCAAGCACAGTTGTGCTTTGTCTGAATGGTACTTTGTTGAGGGTATCTCAGTATTCACAAAGCTCCAGGGAAGTTCACTGAAGGCTATTCTCAGAGCCAGGAGTGTTGCCAGAACTCACATGACACAACTATCACTGTCACTGTCACTGTCTTCCTGTTCATCGATTTGCTCGAGCGGGCATCAGTAACATCTCCATATGTCCTGTCACATGCAAGTACAGCCCAAGGGCACCTAGCTTGCTCCAGGAACATAAGGAGCCTCAAACCATTCCATCATGTCATGGGAATGAGGTCTATAATTGTTTCTGGTATTTGGCATATCAAATACGACACAGGTAGCTTGCCAGGCTCTGCCGTGCGATGGCACAACTACTTCAGGGATTGTTTTTTTACTGAAGACCGTGTCTGTGAGGAACTGCCTCATCTGAGATGGATCAACATGGGGTCCAAAAGCCCAGACTTCTGTCCTAACTTGATACCATTTTTTAAGTGCTCTTCTCAGATTGAATACTCCCAGCAGGCTCCCTGACGTTTTGGTAGAGTCTGTTTCACACTTTCTCCCTCTGTCAAACTGTGTTCCTCTCTTCTTCCCAGGTATTACTCCCAGAATATGTTCTACTAAATTACCTATAAGTTTACCTCTAACTCCCAGTCAGCTGGCCTGGGAACTCAGTCTGTGATGAGTACCCAGCCTGGCCAAGCACATGTGATACTTGCTTCTCATCATTGGCCCAGTTGGACCTCTAGAAGCCACCTCCTTTTGGTGGTCATATATCCATGGTAGGTGAGGTTTTTGCAATAATTCTGCCTGGGAGGAGGTGCCTTTGTGCATGTGCTTCAGCAGCTGGGAAGAACCATTTATATAATTTATCTGCCTAGAGGGTGTCCTTTGGTAATTTCTATCAAACCACTAGTCTGTCTTTTTGCTAACCAAACTCCCTATGGGCAGGGTGTAGGCCTATAGCTTAAATTTGACTAGTCGTGAAATTTAAAAATATTTCTGGGGGAAAAAAATCAAGGAAGTAGTGAACACAGAGCCGAGAATTTCAGGGAAAAAATAAACTAAAAAAGGAAATTCCACAGGTTCATCAGAGCTCAGGTCCTTGGAATTTTTATAAATCTGAAAGGGAAATATACAAGACGGAAATTGCCCTTCAGATTTATAGGTGATTCGGGTGGCAGGGGAAATGATTGAAGAATACATAACTTTGCTATTTAGACACATTCAAAAAATATTTTTTTCAGTGTTGTATGTCATCTCCTAGGTATTGCAATAGCTCACCACTATACCCATATGCTCTTAGCAAACAATAGACAGGAACCAACAAATAGGCTGCTCAATTCCATTAGGATGACTTAAATTTAATTACAGATCAAGTGAAAAGAACCCGCGATAAAACATTCAAAGGGTCCACACAGTAAGAGCAGAAGTCCAAAAGAGAATGCATGAATTAAGATAGGTTTGAAGAATTTCTTTGAGTGGTTCTTTGGATATGTTTTTACTCTGGACTGGAAGAAAGCATCAGAAAGGCAGGGTAGATCATTTTGTATTCTTGACAAAACTAGTCTACCATTTCACATGGTAGAAAAACATTACTGCTTTTCTATGCTTAGATATGAATAAATGAATCAGCCCAGCACTGACAGATGAATTCTGATCTTTTTTTTTAGTGATTTATTCATTCACTGTCACTGTATCACTGTCTTCCCGTTCATCATCGATTTGCTTGAGCAGGCACCAGTAACATCTCCATATGACCTGTCTCATGCAAGTAGAGCCCAATGACACCTGCTTGCTCCAGGAACATAAAGAGCCTCAAACCATTCCATCAGGTCATGGGAATGAGGTCTATAATTGTTACCGGTATCTGGCATAACAAATACGACACAGGTAGTTTGCCAGGCTCTGTAAGCTACAGTACAAGCAACAAATACAGCATGACCAAGCTATTAAGCAACTGGCCCAACGCTCCTTTGATAATAAACCCACATAGTGGCACCTAGCAGATCTTTCCTCTCCTGATACATAAAATGCCTCTTCTCACAATCACAGAGAAACGCAGAGCACAACTCACTGCAGATGACAGACCTGCAGGACGATGGCATTAAGAGGCTCCAAGTATCTTTTTCTCTTCCAGCTCTGCCTTTAAAAGATCCCAGCTCTTCCTGACACTGCTGCAGAGGAGATATTTTCTGAAGCATTTGTTCCACTTGGTGATGCAAGGTACTGTTCTCTCTTCTTGCAAACTGCAGCTGTAGACTTGTAGATTTATTCATTAAATTGAACAATCATATATTTGATCTAAAAAGGAAGCTGACAATTTCAGGAAAAGATAGACAACTGTACAAATAAGATAATAGAAGTTAATAAGAATTAGATCTGCAATGAGTTATGAACATGTATTCCCAAGACTCAGGAAAGTGTCTAGAACATGAGCTACAATTTGAAGGAATTTTTATCAGAATCATAAAGATAAAATAATCTTGAGACTGAGCATGTACAAAAGACATGGAGAATTGGGAGGTCATGGTGCATATGGAGAACATTCAGTAATTCTATATGAATGAGTCTGGGGATAAAGGGATTTATAAAGGAAGCTATAGAGGCCAATAGAAGAGGTATATTAAATAGAGAGATTTTTCTCTTATGGAAAATCTATAAAAGCTGAGAGTGAGAAAGTGGTGATGATAATTCATGTAAGAAGAAAGATGTGGTAGGAAGTAAGTTCACTGATTTAGAAGACCATTGAGCTGACTTTGATCCTAAGAAGAATAAAAGGAATTTGAAAGGTATTTAGGATGTAGAGTCAATAAAATTTGGTGACTAATTGGATATGGGTCAGTGGGATAAGGGAGGGTAAATGGATGGATTTTATTCTTACTTTGGATGCCTGTGAAGATGTGCATATGAGATTGAGAATGAAAACAGATGTATTCCATTTTGGACGTGATAAGAGTTTCTGAACCTTACACATAGTGGTAGTTGGAAATATAAGTCAGAAGAAACAGTAGAGATTCAGAAGTAGAAATATACAGTTGTTACTAACCGGAAAAAATAGTGCCAACTTGAGGGTTTTATTTCTTTTTGTCTTTGATGAACACTATTTACAATGAATTTAATAGAAACATTTGGTTTCTACTAAGCAGTCACTCCCGCCCCCCCAATCTCTTTATAGTTTTCTTCATGCCACTCTCCTCAAGGAAGACTGCCCTGACCTCAGATCAGAGATGTTTTGATCAATTCAAATTGTTCATGACAATACCTTTCTACTCACCAACTAACTCCTACCCCCATGAGTCACAAACATCAGTCTGCTAAATGTGTGAGGGTGAGACTTTACTGTAATAAAGCCAATCATATTGTCCTTTTGACCTCTGTCCAGCATGGGGTGGTAGCAGAGAGTGAGACAAACACACAAGGACTGTCTAAGCTTTAGGTTACCTGAGCAACCATGAGTGAGCACAAGGTCTGCACATTTCTTCAATTCAATATAGTTTCCCCACTCTGATTCCCAACACATTTAAGTCGGCAGAGCAATTAAGGACAGTTAGTGAGCATTTCAAAATTTAATGGGCACCTTAAAAGTAGATGCTGGGATATTTCACATGGCCAATCAGCATAAACCTTTTATACCCTTAAAGTATAAAGTCATGACAATTTCCTGTCCTCTTCTTGTCTACTCTCTTTTTTTTTTCGGAGCGCCACATTTCATGCCCCATTATCAAGAACATCTAAACTGGCCTACACAGGTGACCATCCCAACCTTGGGATTTTTCCCCCAGTTGTAGAGTTGCGGGGAACTCTAGGAAGAACCACATGAGACACCCCATCAGTGATTTCCCCTGCCTTGGAAACCTTCTTGCTCTCAGACTGAGGACAAAGTTGACACCAGAGGTTAATAAAACCAAAGAGAATACAGAAATGGAGCCAGAGACTGTTCTGCCTCCGGGCTTTAAATCTTTTTTTTTTTTTGGAATTATTGGAATTTTTATTTATTTATTTATTTATTTATTTTAATATTTTATTACACCGCCATGTGATATACAATTACAAAGATGTTCATGTTTGGGTTTCCGTCATACAGTGTTCCAGCACCCATCCCTCCACCAGTGCCCATTTCCCACCACCAATGTCCCCACTTCCCTCCCCCCTCCCCTAGCCCGCCTCTATGGCAAGTTCTTTATCTCTTCTCTCTCTCTCTTTTTCTCTTCTCTTACACATTGTGGATTGCAATACATACATTCAAAGATCATCATGTATATCTTTTTTTCCTATATTCAATGCTCAGTTCTAGGGTGGTATTATCATTTTTGACAAATATTAGCACACTGTTCCCTTCTCTGTCTTACCTAACCACTGATTCCCACATGTTTGTGGTAGATTCCACCTTTTTTTTAAATTGAAAGATGCTCATGTAGAGCTTTGGTTCTACAGTGTTCCAACACGCACCCCCTCTGCCCAAACCCATCTCCCATCCCCAATGTCCCCCACCTCCCTCCGCCCTCCCGCACCTCAACCACTTGGCGGGTTCTGTATGTCATTTCTTTCCTCTTTATATCTCCTTCCCAACAAACTTTCCTGCTCTTCGTTGAATGCAGTGCATTAAAAGACATTACTGTTTCACTATTTTAGTGGACACGCGCCACGCGGCAGCGCGACCTGGGCTCGAACTGGCTTTGCTCTGTTGATCTGGTCTGAGGCAGTTTTGCAGCGTCCGGACAGCAAAAAATGGTGGCTAGTGTGATGGGCGAGTCTCATCCGGCTACTTCGGGACCCCTCAGAGGCGACGGGCCCACTCCCAAACCCCATCTGCCCTCCCTCGGGGTTCCATGGTCAGCTAGGCCCGGCGCGAGCCGAGCGCCAGCCTCCCCAGCCGTCCGTGAGGCCCTGTATGCTGGCCCGCGTGCAGCTCCTGGGCAGGGCCACCAGGCTCCGACAAGATGGAGGGGGGAAGGGACGACCACGCCTCCATCTGACGACTCCAGTGATTCCCGCCTCTTGGAGCCGCCTACGGCTCCGAACTGGCTTTGCTCTGTTGATCTGGTCTGAGGCAGTTTTTGCAGCGTCCGGACAGCAAAAATGGTGGCTAGTGCGATGGGCGAGTCTCATCCGGCTGCTTCCGGGACCCCTCGAGGCGACGGGCCCACTAAATCTTTATTATAGAGATTAAACCAGTGAACTGAGATTGTCTGTTAATGGCAGCAGGAATCATTTTAAAGATTTCCCTTTATGTCTTATTTATTTATTTATTTATTTATTTTTTTATTTATTTATTTATTTGCTTTTGGGTCATACCGGCGATGCTCAGGGGTTACTCCTGGCTCTGCACTCAGGAATTACTACTGGCGGTGCTTGGGGGACCATTTGGGATGCCGGGGATCAAATCCGGGCCAGCACAGGCCGGCTGCGTGCAAAGCAAACGCCCTACCCACTGGGCTATTCCTCTGGCCCCCTTTATGTCTTATTTTTTGAAGAACTGGATATTTACTCTCAACTTGGCGTTGGCAAGTAGAATGGGGTAATTGTGAACAATACATCAGAAGTTGTTCTTGAAGTAAAGGTAGAATAGTTTTAATCAGAAATGGGACCGTTTCCTGAAGTTGGCCACTTCTAAATGATAGCAATAAATATATGAGCCTATAAAACTACAAGCTAAGTATCAAAGATCAGGGTCATTTCCAGAGGATATGAACTCTAATGAACAGTTATCTGGGTAATGAGACACTTTTTCCTAGAAAGCATCAAGTACCTTTTATGAATCATTGGGGAATTTCTTCAGTCTGAGCCAATTTTCATGCTATAACAGCTCTGCTTCAGCAGGCACAAGAACAATTATATAATTCTGAGCCAGTTCTGTAAGTATGAATACCATTGCATTATAAATGGGTGTGCTCTTAGGATGGACACAAAAATGATAGGTGAAATGTGTTCCTTTAGCTATGCCAAGGAATATATATGGTGATAATGAGTTCACAGCACAGGAAATACGAGTTGTCAGGCTACTCATTATGTGGTGGAGTGACTTCATAGCCAGAGCTGGATAAACACAAACAACTGAACAGTGCCATCATATGTATAGAAGCTTTTCAGTCTATAGAACTCTTCTAAATATAACAGTTGATAGACTTTTTACCCAGAGTTGAGTGATAGGGAGGAGGGGAGATAGGGATAGAAGGAAGGAGGGAGAGAGGGAGAGAGAGACTGAGACACACACACACACACACATACACACACACTCACACAGAAATACAGATAGATTGCTCTTGACTCACAGGGCATATTTGGCATATCTGAATTGCAAAAACAGCATATCTGAATGTACACACTCATTGTTGCAGATACCATTTTTTGGAGCCAGATACTTTTCTGTAGAAATTTGTGGTTGAGAAGTATGTGTGGGACAAAAAGGTAGTTAAAATAGAGAAAGGACCAGTACGACAATAATAGTTAGAAATGATCAAACTGGACAACTGAGTGTTAAAAGCGGGTAAATGGATATACACTGTCACTGTCTGTCTGTCTTCCCGTTCATCATCGATTTGCTCGAGCTGGCACCAGTAACATCTCCATATGTCCTGTCTCATGCAAGTAGAGACCAAGGGCACCTGCTTGCTCCAGGAGCATAAAGAGCCTCAAACCATTCCATCAGGTCATGGGAATGAGGTCTATAATTGTTACTGGTATTTGGCATATCAAATAAGACATGGGTAGCTTGCCAGGCTCTGCTGAAATGGATATACATGATAACATTTCAGTATCTGTACTGCAAACTATATTGGAGAGAGAGAGAGAGAGAGAGAGAGAGAGAGAGAGAGAGAGAGAGAGAGAGAGGTAGGCGCTTGGGGAGGTGGTAGGACATTTGGTGGTGGGAAATGTATACTGAAGGGACAGGTGATGGGACATTGTAAGACTCAAAGCCAATCATGAGCAACTTTATAACTGTGCATCTCACAGCAATCAATTACTTGTATCACTTGTCTTCCCATTGTTCATCCATTTGCTCGAGCGGACACCAGTAATGTCTCCATTTGTTGGAAATGAGGTCCATTATTGCTACTGTTTTTGGCATATCAAATACACCACAGGTAGCTTGCCAGGCTCTGATGTGGCTCTGGGTTCATCCCAGGGGACCCAGTCTTTTCTATGTCAGATCATCAACCATCCAGGGCCCATGGGGCAGATCCCTGGGTGTAGACAAGCCTGTCTCCCTGTCTGTCACCTGCCGACATAGCCGGGCACTGCAGCCACACCTGCAACACTTCGAGGGGCAGAACAGTAATCAATAAAAAAAAAACTAAAATAAAATAAACTTTTAACAAAACAAGTAAAAATAATATATCACCCTAGAAAACTGAAAAAAAAATTGTGGTTTGCAGACCATCTCCAGGGGAAGGGAGAGATATGAAGGTGCATCTTTCCAGATTATTATTTTTTTTTAATTTCTAAACTTTATTTAAACACCGTGATTTACAAAGTTGCTCACAATACTCTTTCCATATTGTTAATAAGAATTTATTCTTATTCCTCATGACTCACTGATAGAGCACTGAAGAGGTAGGGATTTGTCTGTGGCCGATTCTCCAGTACCTCTTCTTTAGCCTCTACTGAATTTTATTAGATCTGAAAAAAAGTAGTCCAAAGTCATTTTATCAAGATTCTAGAATGACAAGAAGTTTGCAGTCAGCTTTAGTAGAGCAGTACTCTTCGGGGAGAATAAAGTTTTCATGAAAAAAATAATGAGACCAAGCATCATTGGTTCCAAGTTCTGTTGTAAAATTCAGACATTGCTGTAAAATGAGATTGCTTGCTTAGTACATGGTAAAAGTATAAAGATAAAATTAAAATAAGTCCAAAAAATTAAATGCTTGCATTTAAATATTAGAATAAGCTAGAGTTTTGCATTATTTTACTGGTATTGTAAAATGAATGATCAAGAAGAATCATAGGGAAGTATATAGAAAAATGCAGAAATTGATGTAGAACATGAGTTCTCTGGTTGAAACTACTCTGATAAAAATCAAAGGCTGGAGCTATTATAGTACATTAGGTAGGCGCTTGCCTTGCAAGCTGTTAATTTGTGTTCAACCCTGATGCCACACATGGTCCCCTGAGCCTGCCAGAATTTCTGAACCCAGAGCTGGGAGTAAACCCAGACCACTGCTGGCTGTGGCCTCCCCCAAGATCCTCAAACCAAAAAAAAAAAAAAAAAAATCCACACTTACATTTACTGTAGCAAAACTGTAAAACATTTAGTAACAAACATATAGTGATAATAGTAAATAGGTGTCGGGGCGCTCCGCTGGGGTCCCCGACAGTGCCGGGAGGCGAAGTTCCCTTCTACCTCCCGAAGCCGGCGAGGAATGGATGGATACTCAGGAATCCGGCGCGGTTTTAAAAAGACTTTACTTATCACAGGTTCAGGCATACAAATCAGCAAAAGGAAAACCCGATGCTTAGGATTCCAGGCTAGAACCCCAGCCACGTGTAGGCCAAGATGGCGACCACCACGTGTATAACTTCCAAGGGAAAAAACGCACAAGGCGAGATTCCACCAAGAAGAAGCCCGGGAGAGCGGGAACCGGCAAGTTTTTACCCCCAACTCCAGACCTTCCTCCCATTGTTATGGAAAGCAGGGAGGGCCCAATGCCCTTAGGTAGTCCCCTCCCTGCATCTTACCTAGGGCCTTTACTGTGCTAATGTTTTGAGCCGGAATGCCTTTTTGGAAATGTAGAGAAGGGGGTTTCTGAGATGGCAGGTCACTGTACCAAAGATCAACACCAATGCCAGTTGAATATTTCTCCAAGCCTTCACAAGTCTCCTCTACTTCATTGTAGTTTTATATTTTATCAGGGAGCCATGCTTGTTTGTTTTGGAAGCAAACAGCATTTCTCTCTGGTCTAATTACTTAGGTGTCCTTACGTGGCCAGGCTAATATGCTGGTAAGATCTAGCTAGTCCCACGATGATTGTGATAGCATGGGAGAATATTTATACCAGCTAGTACAGCATACATGGTCAGATAAACTGCCACATTTAGACTACCCCCTTATCTACGGAGTGATTTTTGGGAGGCAATCCAGAGCAAGATGCAGCGCCCTTAGGAGTCCTGCAACAAATAAGCTTTAAGTTTCAAGAGAAAAATGTGAGAGGACTTTCAAAAATTATCAATTGATCTGCCATAGTTACTGACCAGGCAGATCGCTTGTGCTAACAGTCGGTGCCACCATAAACTGAGAAAGCGCCTTCACTATTCTAGGGAAATAACTATGAAGTAAGTTTTCCTTCCAGAAAATTGTCATTTAAGGACAATGACATTTCTGACATAGACACCTAAAGTGGTTTCCACATATCCCCAGGAATGAATTGTTGCATCTATTCTGATAAAAGGAAAAGAGAATCCAAAGTAATGTATGGAACCAAGGACACAGCTGCTACCATTTCTCCCCTTGTGCTGGCCACCTGTTTGCCTCCAGCATTTTTCCCCTTCAAGTTCCAATGACTTGGAACTTGTCATTGGACAAGTTGGACAACTTGACTTGGACTCTTGACTTAACGATATTACAAATTGTTGTCCTGGGATTCTTGATAGCTGTGTATGCAGCCAACTAACACTGTAGCCTCTCCACTCTCCCCACCTCCTCATCTGGGATGACTTCATGTCTTCTCTTTGTCCACTAATCCCACTACTTCAGACACAGCACACACAACTACTCTAACCAAATCTCTAGATCAGACTTTGGCTCCTACTAGTCTACCTGTCTTTCATCCTGTTTGTAAAATTACCTATATCATCAGCACTCAAGAGAAAGGAGAAACTTTAGCCCCAAATAAATAATCTTTTCATGTCTCTACTTTTATCTCTATCTTGATTTCATGCTAATGCACTTTAAAACGAAGAGGGAAAATCCTTGTGCCAATTCCCTAAACTAGTGTGAAGCCTAGTTCTGGACTTTGCTACATTCATTAGACAAAATCCTAATTCAGGAAAAACAAGTTGTCTGAGGAATCAATCGTTACTTGAAATCTTTATGTACATAGACGTAGGTGTTGTTGGTCTTAACTGATATATTTCTTAAAATAGATTCACAAAATTGTTTGGCCTATATGAGATGTCTAAATCTCTTGACATAAGCTAATTGTTAATTGCATACAAACTTCTCTTTTATCTCTCTTGCCAACCAAACTATCTGATTCAACTTGTCAATATCCATAATGAAATTTTTTTTCCCTGGAGTTACCCAAGTATCACTGTGGACCCCGGCACTGTATTCTCTGCCCAAGATTTTGCTACTGGTCCAGTCGGTCTAGTATTGCTGGGAGTGGTCTTGGGACCCCCTGGGCAATGCTTAAGAACACCCACCTTCAATTTTTTAAATTTAATTTTGCTTTTAGGAACTTCATTAATGGTAACATATAGGCAAAAAATAAAACATAACTGCCTGCTTTTCTTTTGGGGATCCCGCTCTGCCTTCCATGCTTTACTCATTAGACTTATGGCCTTCTAAGAGGTCAGTTGATCAGTCATAAATAAAAGGTAAAATACCTGAGAATTTCTAGAAAACTTTGAGCAATCATACAGACATAAGTATTATTCAGTAATTAGTTTAAAAATAAAGGCAAGGCAGGCCAAGAGATCGTGTGTGTCCTATCCAGGTGTGATTCCTAGTACCGCATGGTTCCCTGAGCATCACTAGGTACAGGCCCAGAGGCCCTTTCTGCCCAATACTACTGGACGTGGCCCTGGAGATCCCAACATGGCCAAGGTGGCCAGGGTCTCTCTGGCACAAGAAGTTTGAGTGCACCACATCTTCTCGCCCTTGTATTGAACTACCAGCCCAGTTAGCCAAGAACAGCTCTTGGGGTCCTGAACCTCCTGAGCATGACTTGGGAACCACCTCTCCACCCTCCCCCTCCACAGCCTCCAAAGGAATAAAGGAAAGACTTGGATATTTATTTCTGACTGAATATAAGACTTTCCCTTTCATAATAGTCATTTTTTCATATTTAATTTTTTCCTAAAGAGACATGTCAGAAAAATTGAGAATATATGTTACATAAAAGATATAAAAGACAAGCTTAAAGGTTTGAAATTAGAACAAAACTGACAAATTAATTTCTGTGGTTTTTTTGTTTTGATTGAGGGGCCCACCCCCAAAATTAGGGCTGTGCTCTAGGCTCCTCCTGGCTCTGAACTAAGGGGTCACTTCCTGGCAGGGCTTGGGGATCTTATGGGGAGCTGGTGAGTTAAACAATTTAGACACGGACACAATTTCACGGGACAGGTCTGAGATTTCCCATCACAGAGTTGGATATAAATGTTCTTCTGTGTATTAAGACGTATTCCCTTTTTTCTTTTACCTCTTTAGTTAGGGCTCCATGATTCGCAGTTATTGGTAGCTGAGTTTTAGACATACTCTATTCCAGCACCAGTACCACCACAGTGTCAATTTCCCTCTACCAGTGTCCCCAGGTTCCCTTTCACCTCCTTCCCACCAGCTGTCTCCTTGAAAGGGAATATATTTTTCTTTTGGGTTACACCCGGCAATGCTCAGGGGTTACTTCTGAGTCTTCACTCAGGGATTACTCCTGGCGGTGCTAGGGGGACCATATGGGATGCCGAGGATCGAACCGGTTGGCCGCGCATGCAAGGCAAATGCCTTACCTGCTGTGCTATTGCTCAGGCCCCTGAAAGGGAAATTTTTAAGTTTGCTTATTGTGGTTTGATCTTCTGCTCTCAGTGTTGCTGACTCTGCAGTTTGGATATAGAGCTGTACCCTCTCCTCTACACCAGCGGCCTCTACACCTGAGGCCTGTGAGCCCTGCCCCTATCCCCTTCTTACTCCCCTGTCTGCCTCTTCTTACTCTCTACCTCCATTTCTTTCCCTTCTGTTCTTCTCTTAAGTCAGGCATCCATTGAGACAGCTAGCTTTGCAAATAGAAGACAAAATAGGAAGTTCAATGCGTAAGGCTACCTTCCCATCTAGACATTCATCTCTTTGGGCTTCAGCAACGACTTGTGTACTTGTGGTTTGGGATATTGGCCGTTTAACAAGAAGTCCTTGTGCTATTACATTCTTATTCAAAAAGCTTCCCTGTTCCCCATTGCCTAGAGCAGAGATTCTCCCCTAGTCCCTTGCTGCCCACAGGCTTTGGGATGTGGGAGGCCAGAGATAAGTTATGTAGATGTACTGAAATAGGATCCCTTTGCCTTTGAGGCAGCTGGAGGCTATGGAGCTGCAGCCTCAATCAGGTTCATCCAGCACCACAGACATGGTTATTTGCTATGTGTGACATTAGTGGGGAAAAACTCAGAGGGCCCAGTTGTTTGGTCAGGAGTCTGTACGGGGATTCATAGACAGCACTCTGCCTCGGCTGCAAATCCTGAGGATCTTCCAACACCCTTCTTTCCAGTCTCCACAGAACTCCTTACAGAGAACCTTTGGAAACCCTTTGAACTATCCATTTCCTAAAATCCTCCACTTTTGCCTCCCAGGCATTTGCTCCCTTTTGTTTTCTCCACTTAGAAAATCCTTATTCCTCTTCTGAATCACGCATCTCTTAGGATTCTTTCAAACAAAGCCAGTGCCGTCTCTATCATGAAAGCAGATGTCTTCCAAGTTTAAGTCCTTTGTCTTTCTTCTGAGCGTCTTTAGAAGTTTGCTTGTACATGTCAAGTGACATGTACTCCTTGGACAAGTACAAATAAGTACTTGTAATATTTTTCTTGTGCCAGAGCTACCTGTGTGCTTGTTTAATCGCCACTCACTCCTGCTGTAAGATCATTTTATTTACTGCTGCTTCTCTCCTAGAGTTTGGCAGGTCTTGCCCATCTAATAGTAAAATTGAACTGACTGCAAACACAAGGAGGAGAAGATCCACTTGCATTATATCTACAGGGGATAAGCACTGAGATGGCATTTTTAACAGGATGGTGGGGGCAGTCTTCACAATACTTCTTTGTAAAGTAGGTGATTTTCTGAAAACAAAACAAACAAACAATTTGCCCCCAGCAAGGCAATTGCTTCATTTGGAAGCAATTTGCCTTGCTGAGGACCCCAAGGCAAATTGCTTCCAAACGACAAACTTGGTCTGAGCTATTCTGCACTGTTAGAGCTCTAAAGCAATGCTCTATTCAGATGTTCAAGAGACATCCTGAGTCCACCATGTTTGGGGGGCTTTATGTCACAGACCCCTAAGAGCAGTGGAGAGGAGCAGTGAGGGATTAGCTGGAAACTCAGGCCGAGACTCTGAATGAACTTCCATGGCCGCTGGAGTCCTGGCAGGAGCTCCGTTTCACAAATGTAAAAATCAATCATTCTTTCATCAACAAGGAAATCCTTCTCCCTAGAAGCGAGTTGTAGATGAGTAAGTACAAAAGGGAGAGAACAAAAGTTATTTTCCTTCTTGGAAAGGAGTCTTCCAGCTCTGCTTAAGTGGGAAAATAGAGCTAGCCTTCTATAAATACTCTATTTGGATTGATGTTTCCCCTTCATTCATCCATTCTCGTTTTGCTGTGATTTTGTTTATTCTTTCATGTTCACATTACTATCACTTCTTATTGAATAGAAGTTTTGAAAACAATTCCCAGATTAGATGACTTAAATAATTAGATTATAAAATGAGATTGCACTCATTTCTCATAGGGAACTTCTGTGTACAATATTCAGTGGCCCCCGACTGGCCAAGACTTGTGCTGTCTTGGATAAACATTTTTTTTTACTAGAACTCAATCTTTTCTTTTCCAATTTAAAAATGATTTAAAAATGCTGTTAATAGGCCCAGATCATAGATCCTACTATCTTTGGACTGTGTGGTGAGAGTGTTAATAGCCAGAGCAAATGTGCCAACACAACACCTCCAAATTTCCCAACACTGGAATTCCAGTAAAGGCGCCCCAAATTAGATGGAAGCCAGCAAAACTCAGCAGATAAAAAAAATATCATATGGGAGGCTCAAGCATTAAACAGCTTAGTAAATCCTTAGATAAGGACTTAACAACTCTGTGCTGTGATATAACAATTTTTACATAAAAATTGATTTTAGATTTACTGATTTTAATACTAAAGTTTTGTGGTCTAATCAACTTCAACTCTAGAATTTTATCAACTGTTGTGGCTTTTGTCTACATTAAAGGAATATTTTGGTGCTTTTCTTTTTAAAAAAGAAAGAAAACATATAGATTGTACATAAATCCCCCTTAATAAAAATGTATATTGACTTTTCAAAAAAATTAAAAAACAAAATGCTGTTGATACTGAATTTCCAGGCATACAAAGTTCCAACTCTACAAATTCTACTTGATTGAGTGCTAGTATTCCTCTGCCAATGTCTTAAGGTTCCCTTCTAATCCCTACCCCACCCCTTGGCAAACTCAATTCTGTAGACCAATTCTCAGGATCTTTTACCATTGGAAAAGTGTTACTTTTTACTTGTCAATTTATATTACATGTATTAGAGGATCACCTTTGTTTCTTCAATTTCATTTGTTTCTATAGCTGAGTAATATTCCATTATGAATATATACCACAGTTTCTTTATCCACTCATCTCTTCTTGGGCTCTTGGGTTGTTTCTCGATTTTGTCTCTTGTGAATAGTGCTGCAATGAACCTAAGAGTGCAAGCATCTTAGGTTAGATGCAAGCATCTTTTTTGAAGCAGCACAAACTTACAAAGACAACTCCTGGGTGTTTTTTGAGGACAGGGATTCTCATTTTTCAGTTAAAACAGACATTGAAAAACACAGTGACTTTATTTTTAAGCAATGATGACACTGAAAATTTAGTACATTTGATATCTTTCCAAAGTCTCAATTCAGTAAGTACTACAATTTTCTGGCACCAAGATGTCGCCTCATGAGAATTCTAATCTATATTGATTAAATTTACTATAGTGCTTATGAAAAAATCAGACTTTGGTTTCCTGTATTTTAGCCCAGAAAATCCAGTGATATTTCATCAATAAAGCACTTGTATTGTTTTCTATTTTAATACAGACTTTTTTCTAGGCTATGGAATTTTTCTGACATAATGTAACACACATTCACTCAAAATATCTGAAGCACCGGGAAACAAAGCAAACAGATGAATGATAACCAATTGTCTGCCCATACAAGTCCTCAGCATTTGTCCTTGCCAGAGCGCCCAGTCCCTGCTGAAAACACGTTTGAGAGGGCCCCAGATGATAGCCCCTGACTGTGATCATTGTCACGTGTCTGTTTATTTTTCCCTTGAGAAACTGAATGCATAAAAAAATCACAACCAAACAAAAGCATATCAATAACAGGAAACTGTTGGTGAGAAATACCCTGATGTTCCTGTAAATTCACGTCACCAGATTCCCTAGGGACAAAGGTGCATGAACTGCACGGGTAAATAATTACGACTGAACCCAGAGACCTTGCAATGTTGTTTACAGTAAAACAACAAAAAGAATTGTTTCTGGAGGCGCAAATAAGCACATAATAGAAACACATATCAATATAATCAGGAAGTGGTGATGTTATGTCTAGGTCAGCTTCTGAAAACAATTTGTAATCTATCAAAGTATCTCCTTTTGCAACTGCAAGCAGTGAAAGGTGGGGCCTTAAAAGGAAGAGAATCCCTCATCCACAGGGAGAAGAGAAGCAGAGGAGAGGTGAGTGTGATCCTGGGGAACTTCTGAAAAGTGTTTAGCATCCTGACACCTGTCCATTTGCAAGGTTGTCTCTCCCAGGGCTAATGAGCTAAACTGAGCAGCATCAGATTCCCCTGTCCTTCAGAAGCATATCCTATCTTTTTCAAAAGGTTTAAATTATTCATGATTGGGCTTCAGGCATACAATGTTTGAAACACTGACTCCTTCATCACCAGTGTCCACTTCCCTCCCCCAGCCCCATTTGCCTCCCACCCACAAATGTGTTTTCAGCCAAGAGGAATGTCATTTGTAATAAAGCAGAGAAGGCCCTAAACTCGTTTCTTTTTTTAGCTGGACCTTGGAAACACCCGATTGGTAAAGAGAGAGAGAGAGAGAGAGAGAGAGAGAGAGAGAGAGAGAGAGAGGTGGGTGACCAAAGGGTGCTTCCAAGGTCCAGCTAAAAGAAGAAATGAGTGACTGCTTCAACCACGCAGCCAGACTCATATGTTTAGGGCCTTCTCTGCTTTATTACAACTGACATTCTTCTCAGCAAAGGTGGAAACCCCTTCATTTCCCATCTACCTTTTGTTTTACGTTGTTTGGGGGTCACATCTGGTGATGCTAAGGGTTACTCCTGGATCTGCACTTAGGAATCATTCCTGCCACTGGTACAGGGGACAATATGCATTGCGAGGGGATAAAACCAGGTCTGCTGCATGTAAGGCACCCTACTCACTGTCCTATCTCTCCAGCCTCCAGCCCCTCATCTACTTACAAAAAGGCATTGAGACCTCTATTTAGTAACCCAAAGAAACCTAAAGTTTTTCTTTCCTTTTTGAGTTTTCTTCTTTCTTTCTTTCTTTCTTTCTTTCTTTCTTTCTTTCTTTCTTTCTTTCTTTCTTTCTTTCTTTCTTTCTTTCTTTCTTTCTTTCTTTCTTCCTTCCTTCCTTCTTCCTTCCTTCCTTCCTTCCCTTCCTTCCTTCCTTCCTTCCTTCCTTCCTTCCCTTCCTTCCTTCCTTCTTCCTTCCTTCCTTCCTTCCTTCCTTCCTTCCTTCCTTCCTTCCTTCCTTCCTTCCTTCCTTCCCTTCCTTCCTTCCTTCCTTCCTTCCTTCCTTCCTTCCTTCCTTCCTTCCTTCCTTCCTTCCTTCCTTCCTTCCTTCCTTCCTTCCTTCCTTCCTTCCTTCCTTCCTTCCTTCCTTCCTTCCTTCCTTCCTTCCTTCCTTCCTTCCTTCCTTCCCAGTGTGGCTCAGGGGCAACTAAAGTTTCTGTATTAAGGGATTGCTCCTGGTGGTGCTTTGGGAGCCATGGGGTCCCAGGTACCAAACCTGGACCTCTTGCATACAAAGCGCTCACTCAAATTCCAGAACTTTCTCTCCAAATCCCAGGAGAGGTCATTTCAATCAGAGATGAATTGATAGGTTATAATCCTCTCAGCTCAATCCTGGTAGGAATCAGGTCAATCAACCTTTGAAATACATTATAAAATTTATTTAAAATAAAAAATGCACGAGATGAGAGGCGACTACAAGAGTATTCCACCCTCATGGCAAAAGACTGGCAAGCTACCCATGTCATATTTTTTTTAAATTTTTTTTATTTTTAAAATTACAAAGATATACAATTAAAAAAGTTCATATTTGGGTTTTGGTCAAACAGTGTTGCAGCACCCATCCCGCCACCAGTGCCCATCTCCCACCACCAACGCCCCCGGTTCCCTCCCCCTCCCCAGCCGTGCTCCATGGCAGGTTCTTTATTTCTTTCCATTTCTCTCTCTTTCTCTTTTCCTTCCCCTCCAGACTATGGATTACAGAACATACATTAAAGGGTTGTCATGTGTATCTTTTTGCCTCTATTTAATGCTCAGTTCTAGGTTGGCATTAGTACCCTCAACAATTGTTAGCATACCCGTGTCATATTTTGATATGCCAAATACTAGTAACAAATATAGACCTCATTCCCATGACCTGATGGAATGGTTTGAGGCTCTTTATGTCCCTGACCTAGCAGATGCCCTTGGGCTATACTAGCATGTGACAGGATGTATGGAGATGTTACTGGTGCCTGCTCGAGCACATCTATGAACAACGGGAAGACAAGTGAAGTGATAAAAGTGATTTAAAATAAAACGTTATTAGAATTTTTATTTATTTAGGCACCATGTTTTACATTGCTGAAGTGATAGGGTTTCATATATAACACAGTCCTTAACCACACTATCTCCCAGAATGTCCACTTCCTTCCACCATTATCCCAGGGCCCCATCTTGCCCCCTAAATCCTTTCCATCTCTCCACTGAGGTAAGCTTCCTATTGATGACCATTTCTTGGTTTCTGTTTCTTTGGGTATTTGTTATACCCATATTATGTCTCTTAGTATTCTACATATGAGAATAATCATTTTGTCTGTTCCTCTCCTTCTGACTAACTATACTCAGCACGATATTCTCTAGATCCATCCATGTGGCAGAAAATTGCACTAATTCACCTTTCCTTATAGGTTAGCAGTATGCCTTTGTGTATATGTACCACAGATATTCTTATCCAGTCATCTGTTTCTGGACACTTGCATTATTTCCAACGTTTGATTATTGTGAACAGTGCTGCAGTGAACATAGGCATGCACATGTCTTTTCTGAATAAATTTCTTTTTTTTAGTTTCCAGGAAATGGAACTCCTGGGTCTTATGAGACTGAATTCCTAACTTTTAACTTTCCTCTCCCACACAGAATGTTTTTTAATATTGAGGAAAATATAAATGTCACCTAAAGAGTGATGTGCTAAATAAAAAATACTTAAATAATTGTGGTATAAAATAAAAATAAGGAGAGAGATAGCTCAATTGTCTGGATTACATGTTTCGTATGTAGGAGGCCTAGGTCCAATCCCTGGTACTAACATGTGGTCCCTTCAGCATCACCAGGAATGACTCCCTAGTAATGTGTTGGGAGTAGCTTCTGAGCACTGCTGGGTGAATCCCAAAGTCCACACACAAATGTTCCTACTAGCTGTTAGCTAATAAAGAAATATCATTAAAAATAAAATTAATGTAAAAAAGAGTTTATTGATATTGAGAAGATGTATGATTGTATGTTTCCACACTTCACTGAACACTGAATTTCAAATAAACTTCTATTTCTAGAGGCTCTAAGCATTTGTTATCTGCAGAAACGGGCTAGTTTCATGAGGGGATTATTGCTATTACTTTTTACCATTGGATTGAAAAGGAATTACTAAAGGTTCCTTTCCTGGGTTCTGGAAGCCTAGAGGCACAGTTCTAATAAATGCAGACTCCAGAGAGAAAAATGACAAAGATAAGAAAGAAGTCTTATAAGTGGCATACACACATAGCAGAAAGTGGGAAAGCTTCTCTGAGGAAGCCAACTTTACGGTGAGATCAGAGGAGGCAGAATTTAGATAGGTGAAAGGCAGAGAGGCAGACCACCTGAGGAGCCAGGCAGAGGCCACAGGAGGAGCTACAGTGAGGGGAGTGGGACATGGTCCCAGAGCTGGAGTCTGCTATCACACAGCTCTTTGCCCTGGGCAGCCAATTTCTAGGACTTTCATTTTTTTCTCTTTTGTCAGAGTCTAGGCACCTTCAGGAGCAGGAAATGATCAATCAAGTGATTGATCTAATGGCAGTTTCCTTTTACTGGGTCAATCCTCTTTCCCTCTAATTTAGATTCTGTGGGATTTTTTGGCTTCTCATGTCACTTGATTTTCCAGTTGAATCAGGGTCTTCATACTGAAATCCACCCTGTGACCAGCATTTCCTTTGACCCTGAGACTTGTGCTGCAGGTGACTTATGTGAAGAGGGGAGAGGGGAGGTGGAAGCCAGGAGAGGGGAGTCTGCTGTTTCCCTCACCCCCAGCTCAGTAATAGGATTGGCAGAGTCTGCTTAACACCAGCAGAGCACAGACCTTACATCGCACCAGTTCCATACAACAATCACCAAACTGCACCCGACTTCCACTTGATCTGCATTTGGTGGGAATTAGTCCCTACCACCAGATTTCTCAAGATTCTGTGTTACTGAGGCTGGAGATAAGAACTTCTCTTGGCAGGAGAAAGAAAAATCAGCCTGAGACTTTGCTCTGTTCATCAACTACCTTGGCTGAAAAAAGTTTCAGGGAGGAGACAAATAGTGAAGTAAGATATTTTATTTGGGGAACTCTTATGGAAATAGGAAGATCATCTTGTACTTGAGAGAATGCATGCTTCTCTAGAGTGCAGAGAGCCAAGTACATATCCCAAGTAGAGTTCCAGCCAAATCTCCAAGAGAGAGAATGTGCACCATAAAGTAAAAAGAAAGGAATTACATATCATAGGCAGAGATGCAGATGACCCCAGATTTGAGCAATTATGCATCTTTGTCCTATAAAGTTAGCTTTTATATGGTTTTCCAAAATTGCCCCAAAGTCTGTTGCTAGGGGATCATCAAGGGGAAGAACTTGAAATCTACCAGTTTTGCTCCAGAGACTCATACATAAATCTCAAAAGAGACCAACTAGCCACCAGAAATCCTTTAGACACCTGCTCATGGCTGAGACATCTGGGGCATTAGGAGTAGGGCTGGCCAGCCCAGGGCCCCCCAAACAGAACAGGGGCAGTTGCTTGCTCTCACACTCCAAAATTGCAGCTATGCCGGGGGCCAGACTCCAATGTCTCCAGACCAAGTCTCAACCAGAAATCAGCCCGCTGAAAATTATGGTTCGTGGGTCTTTGTGACTGAAATCTCTAGGCCTTTTTTGGAATCAGGTTGGGCTACTTCCTCCCACCTCCCTGTACTTCTGGAAGCATTGGCAGTTATGTTCACACCCCCAACTGCCTCCTAGTTAAAAAATTGAATTCCAGCTGTACTGCCCAATTAAAAATTCTGATTTATAGGAGCAACATCTACACACACTACAACACTGATAATCCAGTAGTAGCGCACCAGATTGGATGGGATATAACACAGAAGCCAACCAACCTCGAGTAAACAAACAGTAATGCAGAAGGTTTAAACTGTAGTAACATTTCATATAATATCTTGTATAATTCCTCATACAAGGACTTAATGTCTCCATGGTGAGATACAACAATTTACACTAATTTTTTTTCAAAGGAAATTTTTTCATCATTCTGTTATAAATTTATTGATAACAAGCAATATAAAATAAACTATTGTGAGCTTGTTATAGGGGCAGGCTTGAGGGGTGGTTGGGAAAATTGGTTGGGAAAATTGGAGACAATGTTGGAGGGAAAGTGATAATCGTGGTGGGATTGGTATTGGAATATTGAATGCCTATAACAAATCATTATGAATAACTTTGCAAACCACAGTGTTTATATAAAATGTAGGGGGAAAATTTACATAAATAGGTCTTACGTAGTTCGTGCATACTCCAAAGTATATTAGCACAGCATTTATTTAAAATTTTTATTAATGGCAGGTAAGGCATTATTGTCATAATAAGATCAAAATATAAAATAAAATTTATTGTAATATGCTTTATATTCTGGAAATGAAAACTTATTAAATAAGAGTAAGCATTTTATTATGTTGTACTAAAGGGTCTTATTTTTCTTATTTACATAAGTTAATATCATATAGCAATTGCAAATGGATTGTTACCTTCTTATTTTCTGATCATTCTAGTTGCCATTTCTTTAAGTTTTGTTGGAAAAAGGAACATAAAGTAAATTTGTTCTGTGCTTAAGGAGGCAGGTTGGGGATGGGAGGGAAAATGGCACTTGTGGAGGAAAGGCCATGCTGGTAGTGTTGAAACACTAAACGCCTGAAACAACTGTAAAACAAACAACTTCTCAAATTACAGCATTTTCAATAAAAATAAAGTGGTGGGGAGAGTTGGAATTAAAAGGTGCAGAGAGTTGGAACTATTGATGAACTTCCTTGATATTTTTACTGTGATCTTTGTTCCTACAGTATAGTGTCTTCTCCCAGGGCCTCCAGCAGTAACCTGGACCTGAAATTCTGCATCTTACAGGATGTTTTTCCTTTTATTCTTTTTTTGCTTATCAGATGGCTCCTAAATTTCAAAGGCCTTCATGTCTGGGCAGGTTTGAGTTCCACAGTGTCTAGCTCAACACACATTATCAGGCCCACCCTTAAATCTCTATTGCCACACTTGCGTTGTTTCCTTGAGCTCAGTTAGTTTCTTTTTGTGAATAAACACATATGGACCCTCTTATTCTCTCTCTACTTCATCTTCCTTAATGCACTCACATACACAAACACACATGGTATCAACAATATGCCTCCATGCTAAGAGTTCATGCTCTTTCCTTCTTTTCCATCAACTAGGGTCCACCAGGGTCATCCTTTGGTTAAGGTCTGGCTTTCTGAGCTTTATTTCCTCCAGAGTCATTCAATAGTGACTCTATTTGGAATGATTTCATTGTTGATAAATTGCGAGAAACGGTACCTAACTCCTCAAAGAATTAATGTGAAAAATAAAATAACTTATACTCATGAACATGCATTTTAGTCAGTGATACTGTTCTTCTTGGTCAAAGAATGCAAAGTGGCCTGTGACTGACCAGAACATAAATCATAGCATCAAAAACATTAAAACAACTGCCACAGAGCACATTAGTCAGGTGGTTTCTAGTCTCTATAAAAGGCAACATTAGCCATAGGCAATGATTATAGGTTATTTACTGAGAATTTCAGGGTTGGAGCCACTGGTTAATAGGCTTGGTGGGTGGTCAGAATTGTACTATGTAGATGGTGGGAATGAAAGAATTTCCTTCCGCTTCCAGATGCTGCTAATGATTATTAGCAATGCAAAGGTTATCATACAAACAGCGGTCTGAGCATGGAAGTGCTGCTATTAATTGCAAATATTTGTTCATTTTCCTAATCATGGTCTTTGGAGGTCTTCTCATGTCTAGATTCACTGAGCAGTGAGCAGTTATTTTCCACTGATCTGGCTCTACTCTTCGGCTTTCCAATTTAGTGCTGGGCTGGCGAGCCAAAAAACTGCTATTTGCAGTGGAATCAAATGGACAGTTTTGTCTGGAGAACTAAAGGCAATTAGCCACATAGCTCTCTTTCAATGGACCAGTTTTCCAAGAACTCAGAGATGGGCTAATGTCTTATGAAATAATCTTGTGGGTTTGGACAGTGGGCAATGATCCACATTTCCTAATTCAAGATGCAATACTTGACCATCTTAACTATGCAGTCAATTTTATAGGAAAATAGAAAAGCCATAGGAGAAAACCAGGTAAAATGGAATAGTGACTTCCTCATCCAGCAATACTACCCAGGGTCTTGTAAACTTGATTTGTTGTAGTCAAGGTTCCTGGAGAAAATATGTTAAACGTTTCCTGTTGCCAATGCACAACTTAGTAAGTTATTAACATGCTTCAATTAACTCATGTTCTGGTGGTCAAGTCACACCTAGGAATTAGAGTCTTTATTTCTCTATGAAGCACAACAGGGCTATGAGGCAAGCACATAAAAATCCCTGATTCAGACTCCACAGCAAAAATCACTAGATCCTTAGTAGTGCCCATTACCACAGATTGAAAAACAATTCTCTGGATTTTTAAGGGCTTCTGGGATCTGACACTGAACTCAATAGTGGTTAATACCCCTCCGTCCCCTTTTCTTTCCTACCAGTAAAGGGGTTCCAGTATTAGCAAGTGAGGCTGCTTGGCATCTTGGGCAAAGAGAGTGGATTCATGGCCCAGTTCAGCTGGAGATTCTGGGTGATTACACACCTAGTCCTTGCATTCACAGTTGGTTTCTGTCCCTTCTCCCTCTCTATAATCTTGCCCTCAGTCATCTCACTTAGCCCAGTAGCCACCATGCACTTACCCAGTGGACCAAAATCAAAATATAAGTCCTTATCCCAGAGGGGCAGAACTCCTTGCAGTGGAAGGACCGTAATCTTTGAATTCATTTATGCTCAGAGCTTGGGGTTTGGTTCTACTACTCATTCTCTGCAGACCTTTGGAGAGCTATTTAGTTCTGTCCCAGCAAGATCCTGGAGTTTAAAGATAATGGCTTGTATAGAGGCAGTCTTTGATGAAAAGGAGTGAATATTAGATGCAATCTTTGATAAACAGGTGTGAATATTTCCTTCTTTTGGCTATACTACCAGATTGTTATATTTCCTCCATGGTAATTATCTATCCAAAATTCGTGAGAATAAGGAGTGATGTATGTGTGTAAAAACTTTAATACATATGTACAGTTTAAGTCTTTGATATCCTTAGGGGTTTTTAAACTAAAAAAATACCACCATCTCTCCTTTTTAAAAATCACTTAATTGAAGAGATACAGTTATAAGGCTGTTCATGATTGGATTTCAGTCATACAATGTCCCAACACCATCCCTCCACCAGTGTACATTTCCCTTTCCCTCCTGTTACCCCCACACCTGTCACTATGGCAGGCTCCTTCTTTCTCCCTCTACCTCCTCAGTGTTTCAAACATCAATGGGAATCTTATTTTTATCTTATTTATCTTTACATCACTTGATCACTTGATCACTTGTATCCTGTTATTCATTGATTTGCTCGAGCGGGCGCCAGTAACATTTCCATTGGACCCTATCACGTGCCAATGTAGCCCAATGGCATCTGGGTGACTCAGGAATATGAAGAGCCTCAAATCGTTCCTTCAGGGTCTTGACAAGGAAGTCTGACCATCTTGTAGGTGGGCGGCCACGTGATCTTTTGACATCCTGTGGGATCCAGTCAGTAATGGCTCTAGTCCAGGGGTTGTCTCCAAATCGCATTACATGTCCAGCCCATCTGATTTTCGATGCCCTGGCAAACAAGACAGCATCCCTGATTAAGCAGTGCTTATTATGTATTTAAAACATCCTTAGGTTATTCAGTGGAGGCTACAATGCTATATGATTTGTCCCTCATTTTCAAAAGTTTTAGAGTCAAATGGGAAAACTGTGTTCACAAGTTCTAAACAACCGTGTTCACAAACTACAATATGATAACTGCAAGAGAGAGGAAAGAGAGTGGATTTATGGCACAAGGCATTGAAAAATCCTTTGGGGAAATAAGAAAAGGCTCTATGGAAACCAGAACACTTGAACTGAGCTCCAAGGGGAAGAAAGGGGATGGAAGAAGACTGAGAGAGGAAATTTTAATTCTGATCAATGATTCAACAGTTAGTTTTCCTATTGCATCTCTCATTCCCCAAATGCTTCGTGAACACTCACCCGTCACATTGAATTCAGCAACTCTTTTCAGAACCTTCATTCTCCTGCACTCCCCAGCAGTGGGATGCCTCTGCGATCCCTCATTTCAGAATTTGGGTCATCCAGGTCATTTCTGCTGAAAGTAGGACCTGCCCGGAAAATAGAGCCAAAGAGGGAGCTGGGGTTACATATCAGCTTTTCTTTTCTCAGAGAGCTTTCAAACACCCAAGCAAAGCAAAGTTCTCCCCATGGAACCCAAAAAAGCTTAGATTTCCAGCTTAGAGTCAGAAGACACTTATTATGCAATTTGTTCCCACTATTTTTTCTCACTTCACATTGGAATGTTTATCTTAAGCAACTGTCTGTTCTACAAAACTCCACAGGGCATCTTATAACAAACCATCCCTTCATATTTTATTTGGCTGCTTTGTGAAAATGTCATTTAGAGCTTGTCAACTGGATCTTGGTTACTTTCTTGCATTTAAAAATACTAGATTTTTTCCCTTGGTTTTCTTAAAACTGAGACCTAATTCAGTCTTCAGAGAACTTGGTTGCGTTTGGCTCTGTAGATGGTACCTTCAATGCAGCAGAAAGCTCTTTTCTTAAAACATAATGGCGCCCTCAAGTGGTACATCCCATTTCAAACTAAATCTAAAGGCAAACCTTTCAGAATCTTAGAAATGGGAGAAAAAAATTTCTCCAAGAGTCAAGAGTCAAAATTTATTATCTTTCAACACAACTGTCAAATTCTCTCTTACCATCCTTCAACTCAAGGAATACTTGAGATGCTTTTTTCTGCCTGTTTTGATGAGAATGAAAGTTAGACGTGAGCACTGATGCTGCATGGCTTTTGAGAACATTCTCACCAGAAAGTGCTTCCATGGATGCAACCATGGACACATTCAGAACTGATATTTGAGAAGGGATAATAAGTGAGAATAAACACGAATACTTTGAACATCAGTATACTCAGACCTTTCTTCTTTCCTATGCATGCAGCTTCCAAAGGGCCAATGATTTATGCTTGATAAAATAGTACTGGATTCTTTGGTCCTCTCTAACGCGTAGGGTGGTCAGCTTACTGATGGGATGAAAACTCCACTTTGAACACAAAACCTTTAAAGCATTCTAAGTAGATGGATTAAGAGTTTCCCACAGACTAGAGAAATTTTCACCAAACCTTCCCATGTCCTTCAGTTTAATAGGGAGCAAGGCAGCTGATCTGAGAGAAGGCAAAGTCATAAGTTATGGACGGAGAGTTCAGTGTCTGTTGTATGAGTCCCTTGGCTCAAAGAATCAGCTAAGTGGCTGGGAAACACCACCACTCCCCTTCCAGTCTGATAAAGACTGACTGTGTTCTTTGGATTCTCTTTCAAAAGTCTACCCTCCTTCTTTCCTGCCTCAGCTCCCTAAATCTCCCCACGTCACCCACTCATGACAAGGTCTCTATGCTCCATTTGTGCATCACAAAATCCTTGTCCAGCTCCTGCATACATGGCAATTTCCAGGTGGTGTGGCTAGAGGGTGGTAGCGGGTGGCTTATGGGACTTCAATGAGTAAAAGAGAGCCTGTCATTTCAGTGTGTTGAACATGTGGATTGAGGAGGGGCCCAGGGTCTTGGCATTCCCTCACTCCTTCCTGCAGTACAGTCCTCAGTCTATATTCGAGCTTGTACTTTTCCATAGAGAACACGAGAGGGAGGTGGCAGAAGGTCAGGAGGACGCAGGTCACTGGAGTCTCACAAGGCTCAGGGGGCTCATGGCTCGCCTCTGGAGATGCCTAAAATCACACAGGCCCCCTGCTGTCACAAAACAACACAGCCAGGTGGTGGGCAAGTGTAGTTTTCACATTCCTCAATTAGCAGGACTCTCAGGAATCTTGAATTCCATTTCACCCGCCTTACACAGTCTCATGGAAGTGTCTAATGGAAGTGCTGGCAGGAAGAAAAGACATGATTGTGCCACCTGAAACACACATTTCTCTCCCCCTCCCTCCTCTTCCTCTCTCTCTCCCACCTAGTCCCATATATTGTCCCAATAGGGGCTGTTTAGAAAGAAGGTGCATAGTTTTATATGTAAGTAGACAAACAATAAGCACATATTAGGACTGTTTTGACCATGCCAGAAGTAGTAAATTGTTGAGTTACTTACAATTATGTATAACTGAAGGAACAGGAAGGGACAGTCAGACCAAGGATAAACTCACATCCTCTAGGTCCATAATGAAGTCACCTATATTTAGCAAATACCGTTTCATAGAAAAACATCACGGTCCCCAAGATCAGTTTCCTGTCTTCTGTCCTATAACCTTGCCACGCTTGTCCTTCTGTCCTCCTCTCCTCTTGGTCACAACAAGCACCTGATTTGGTTCCATGTTCTCCTGCTTCTTTGAGGTCTCTCCTCATGCACCCCTTTTCTCTGCTGTAATCTTCCATCTCTTCTTCTCTATGACTTTTCCTGCCTAAATGCAAACTGTGACCCTATAGCTTGATATTCTGCCCCTCACCCTACCACCAAGTGCATTCTGCCTCATTGTGGTGCTGGTCCAGGGGAGGTATCTCTTCTGGGTGTCCCATTAAAAGAAAAAAAACATCATTTCCGTCTGCTGCCAAATTATCGAAACTACAGTCAAGTCATTAAGACTAATTATTTAAATTTTACTAAAGGAACCAAAGCCACAGACTGACTTTGGCCTGTATCATACCTGACTTCTCGTGGTTGGCTTTAGCATTGCTGGGTGTCCCTCATGAATCCTCTCCGCCCTCAGTCTCTGGGAAACTTGCTCATCCTCTGATGCCTCTAAGGCTGTACATCCATCATCTCCTCTGCAGTTAAACACCATCATTCAAGGCAAGGAACTCTTTTGTAGCGCCAACGTAAATGCTTGACGAATTCTGCCACCTGCAGAGGGCGCCAGAGACACAGATTCTAAGCTGTGGGCCTGCAGGAGCCTGGGAAAAGTGGGGCCTATGATAATCTCTTTCCAAAATCTTCCAAGCTCCTGATCCTGTGGCAGAGTCCCCTGACTAAGGATGTGTTTTCCCAAGTCATTCCATGTGGGTGAGGGTAGGCCTGAATCACTGGGGTAAACCCCATGCAGTAGGAGGAAGACAGAAGATAGCAGTAAAATGGTTCTTTGGAAATCATGGATGTTTTCTCAACCAATTTCCTAGTTTTAAGGAAGCCTAAGTTAACTTCCTGGGGCTCCAGGTCTCTGCCTAGTGTTTTGGAGAGCCAGGCTTTGTCTTGAAAATGCAAGATTTCAGAAGTCCCTTCCCCTAAGAGCCTGGTGCCCACCTATTGTGTCTGAGCCGGGGTTTCCCTGGGGAGACCAATTGGAGCAGTCTCTGATTTCCCAGCTGCTAACCAGGCCACAGGACGACTTTGGATTTGAGTGTAAGTGACCATAAACTACTCTAGAACTCAGGCTCTGAGCAGAGAGGTGGGAGCAGGAGGATCTACATGGGCTTTGTAAGCTGATTTGTGAGGGGGACTTTCCCTCTTAGCTGGCTCTATGGACACTCCTTACTGCTGGGTGACAGTAAGCAGACAGTGGCTACCTGATGAAGCCTCCATGCTAGCAGGAGATCAGGTTGTCCGAGTAAAGGATTCACCTGCTCTGGAAGTTTCCAAGAATTCCCGTTGTGACTTAGAGCCAGCTTTGTGCAACTGCAACTGAAAGGTCTCGGTAAAAATTCATTTGTTTAAGACATCTTGAATGTCAGAGCAGGGCAGAATCTCAGACACCTGCTAGTCTGGTCTTCTCAGTAGTAAAGTAGTAAAGACTGCCTCATATGCTTAATGTACACTGTGCCACTTTTAAAAATAGTTAAAAGGAGGACTTCCAACATCTTCCACTGTTGGAAGCTTGTCATAAGTCGGGGGCAAGGGGAAGAGAGCAGGTAGTCTAGAGAAGGAGCCACTATGACAATAGCAGGTGAAAATGATCACTCTGAAGGAGAATTGACTGCTGGAAGTAGGTAGAAGGATATACATGATAACCTTACACTACTGTGTTGCAAACCATAATGCTGAAAAGGAAGGAGAGAGAAAAACAGAGAGAGAGAGAGAGAAAGAGAGAGAGAGAGAGAGAGAGAGAGAGAGAGAGGAGAGAAGTGCCTGCCATAGAGGTAGCTTGCATGGTGGGGTGGAAGGAAGGAAACTGGGGACACTGGTGGTGGGAAACGTGCACTGGTGAAGGGACAAGTGTTGGAACATTATGTGACTGAAACCCAGTCATGGACAACTTTGTAACTGTTTGTCTCACTGTGATTTAATTAAAAATATAAAATAAGCATACTTAAAAGCAACCCCCAAAAAAGTCCCTTTGGGATATATAGGTGTTGAAATACAGACCTCATAGATTGATGTGAGACTTGTGATTTCCAAGTTTCCACCTTCCCTTATACCTGAGCTAGCTGCTTGCTGCTGCTGACAGCCAAACAAAAGATGATGGCTAAGTGAAACACAGATGTTGGAAATCAACTCCCGTGGCTATGACATTCTGTCTGGGAGTGTAATGGAAGATGGTCTCCCTCTCCCTGTCAGCCCATTGTCAACTGACTTCAGCCTTGCTCCTTCACAGAAACAGTCTTCCCGGCCCATGCATGACCCAGAAAGAATTCTAGGCCACTCCTGGGCTCATCTGCTACAGAGGTCTCAGAGACACCATCCCCATATCCTCCCCACCCCGCACACCCTTGGGGGATTTTCTGATTAAAAATCAGACTTAGTCAAAGCCTGTTGACTTCCTGGACCAGCTGGAACCACAGCTCTGGATATTTGTCGTCATAGCACTGGTGCTTCAGATCGCAAGGGCTCACTTCCGGTGCAGGGCTAACACCTACAACACAAGCCAATGGCATTGACTATAATCAAATTAATCGGGCAAACTACATACAGGAATATAAGCTAATGACTCAGTTGGCAGTAAAAGGAGGGGAGAATACAAATGCTAAAGCAACCAGAAGGCCAGCCTGAAGATTCATGTGGGGCAAGAAATTTCACTTCAGCTCTTTTATGCAGGTGTGTGTGTGTGTGTGTGTGTGTGTGTGTGCATGCGTGCATGCGCACGCATCAGCATTTGGCCACTGCTAAGCTCTAGAAAAGATTTCAAAGATCCAGGGACATGATATCTAAAGTGACTAAGATTGGCTTAATTCACCTACTATATTTATATGACCAGCTAGTGATTGGTTCATTTTAATTTGACCTTTTCTCTCATCACAGCTGTGTTGGGTAGCTCAGAGAATGATACTTCGAGACCTGTGTATGCAGTTCCATTGGCGTCTCAGGGGTTTCTCATCTCTGGAATCCCAGGAACCCACAACAAATTACCTGCTTGACCTTGGTGCAAGTTTAGTGACCCTGACCCAGGCCTCCTTTATTTCAATATAAACCCACCCAAAAACACAGACTTGATCTTTATTAGCCTCTCTAGGAGGCTTGTGAGACAGGTCCGAGCGCTCATTCCAATAAACCCCATTTCAGCCTGATTTTCCTCTTTCCTGTTTCTTCCTTCCTGAAACCCAGTCCCCAGATCCTTCAATCTATCCAGGTCCTTGTACAAAAGTGGCTACTTTAGTTGATAGCAAAAGTCATTTCAATAATCCCTATCTCCTCATCAGTCAGGATCTTTATTGTGTCAATACATGTTTAGCAACACGATCAAACTTACATGGAAATGGTGGTCTGGTCTTGTGTCTGGATTAGTGTATTAGTAAAGTTTCAATTCATGCAGCATGTAGGAGAGAATCAGGGAAACAAACTCCTTGAATCTGGATTAGAGATCTGCAAAATGAGTGTTCTAGGTAAAAGTAAAGAAAAACATGAGGAGTATCTTCTTAACCTTGATTTAGGCACACTATAATTTGGCTATAAGTGGTCATTTTCTCATCTCATGTGACTATTGCCTAGAAAGAGCTCATCAATGCTTCATTAAGAAACATCAAATCTCCATACCTTGATTCTGAGGAATAATATAAACTATTTGTCCTTTGAATTAGAGTAGGATGCCCAGGAATTTCTTTTTGAATTTTATAATAGGAAACTGCAAAATTTTTCACATGCTGTAACTCCTTCTGCATAAAGAAATCATTGTTTTATTTTATGCAAACAAAGATATAAATATGTATATTTATAAATATATGCACATATATTATGTGTACAATAATAAATATATTAATTTGCACGGCAGAGCCTGGCAAGCTACCCGTGTCGTATTTGATATGCCAAATACCAGTAACAATTATAGATCTCATTCCCATGACCTGATGGAATGGTTTGAGGCTCTTTATGTTCCTGGAGCAAGCAGGTGCCCTTGGGCTCTACTTGCATGAGACAGGTCATATGGAGATGTTACTGGTGCCCGCTCAAGCAAATCAATGATGAACAACGGGAAGACAAGTGATACAAGTGATACATGTAACAGTCCTAAAGTTCAAATCTTTACTACAGGCCTTGCGTATCAAAGTCCTGTTACTGGAAGTGGTGATAATACTTTGGAAATGAATTACAGCTTCTCTCTGCGGGGGGGGGGGGAGGGTACCCTTTCAGTGGTACTCAAGCAACTTGTTCTTTGGTGGCAGGAATCCATTCACAGAGAGCTTAGGCTTTGGGGAACAGGGAGCTACAGCAACGCTGGGGGCTCTGACCTTTGGCACATCCTCTGCAAAGGCAATGACCAACGAGAGCAGAGGATAGAGGGGACTCTTCCCTCCAGGTTGAAGACTTTATCTCGGACTTGGGACACAAACCAGGACTAAAGAAGGGGTTCTGCCAAGGCAGGGTGCCAACTCCACCTGCCGTTTATTTCTTCTCAACCCCTGGAACACGGCTGAGCTCCAGAAGGGGCGAACTAGATATGAAACTAGTGTCCCGAGGAACTGTGAAAAGCTACAGAAACTTCACCGGTCCGAGCATTGTGCTGTCCAAATGATGCAAGTGGGCCTCACAGGTGGCTCAGGTGAGGTGGGAAGGAGAGAGAGATGGTCGCTTTCTCCCCAGCTGCCTCTGCCGGCGGGGCCTGCTGGGCAGGCTAAGGACTGATAAAGTCTGCAATGAGCCCCTGCACAGCGTGGGCCTGAGCCCCACCAGCCCCAGGAGATGGCATCAAGCCACGCCTGATGTCCACTTGATCTCTCCAGCTACTCCCAAAGGGGCTTCAACCACCATTCCTCTTGCTCTCTGTGCTCAGCACATACAGCTTTCTGTTCCAATGAAGGCCTTTGTGTGTTCTGTTCCTTGCATGAAAGCTAGACTGGGGGCCGGAGGATAGCACAGCGGTAGGGAACTTGCCTGGATCCCAGGTAATTATTTCCGCTTGATCCCCACCACCCGAGATTTCTCGGGAGCCACGGACTCAGGCTGGAGCAAGGAATTGCTCTTTGCAGGAAAGGAAAGTCAGTTCTAGGCCTTACTCAGGGTGGCCTCAGGGTTCTTGTCTTCCTTGCAGAAAAAAGAATCTTCGGGAGTCAAGGAGCAGAGAAGTAAAACAGGTTTTATTAAGGAGGTTTTAGGAAAGGGAAGGAGGAGGGAAAGTAAGAGAGAGAGTACACATCTCAAGAGGGGAGATCGCGGGCGACACACGTGCTTGGGCAGACTCAGGCAGCATGTGGGCTCAGGTCCGTTGGTCAGGACGACTTTTATAGATTTCTTCTGCAGCTACTCCCGTAAGGGGCTGCAACCTAGGTTGCTAGGGCTGTTGCCAAGGGGAGTAGACTTTGGGAGTGGTCCTCTTTGAAAATCTCCTTTTCTTGACCTCTGTTCCTGCTGAATATTCTGTCCTGGAATGTAGCCAGATTAAGGGATGGGCAGAGAAATGTTGATCCAGCTCCCTCAGGGTTTGTTGTTGGTTAATGGGTCTCCATCAAGTCTTGGTTCCTGGTTCCAAAAGGTGACTTTGGACAGCCTTAGGGCAAGAATTCATTGTCCTGTGGGGACCCCCCTGTCTGCCTGCCTACATCACTCTGAGCAGGAGCCTTGGCCTTCTCTCCCTGGGTCAGCAGTTGCTTTCAGAGGAGGAAAGGCTAGATTTAAACATTACATTCGTCCCTTCTCCAGGCCTTCTCCTTTGAATCATTCTTAGACCTTTTAGATCTTTGAGTCATTCTTCAAATTCCAGCTCAAATTCCACCCATTCCTCTTGCTCTCTGTGCTCACCACATACAGCTTTCTGTTCCAATGAAGACCCTTTGAGCGTTATGTTCCTTGCATGAAAACTAGAATGGGGCTGGGTGATAGCACAGCAGGTAGGGCGCTTGCCTGGATCCCAGGCATCCCATGTGGGCCCCTGAAAAACTGCCAGAGGTAATACCTGAGGGCAGAGCCAGGAGTAACCCCTGAGTAGTAATGGGTGTGATCAAAAAAAAAAAAAAAGCAAAAAAAAAAAAGAGAAAGAAAAGAAAAAGAAAGAAAAAAGAAAAGAAAGATTGACCAAAGAACCTTTTGTTCTAGTGAAACACATCCTTGCATACTGTCCCTCTCCCACCATCCCCCATCCAGGTAGAGTATTTTATTTCCCACTTGTGCTTTGCATTTGTTTGCAGAGTGTCCTTTAGGTGAGAAGATGTCTCTTTGCTAAAAGTCAACTGGACCAATTGATAACTATCTAACAAGAAATAAATGAGGGTTCCCCCCGCCAACATCCATACATGTTCTTTGTGAACTGTTCCAGCCTCATTGGTGTAAGTGATATCTTGTTGGAGGACATGTTTAGCTAATCTGGGAGTTTTGTTGTTTTGCTCACTCCCAGCTCAATCTTATTTAAGCCAATGTTCATTCTAATGAGATCTCTCTTCTATGTAAACACTTCTAGAGGGTGTGGCAGTTACAGAAGTCACCTTGATTGAAAAACTTCTGACTTATACATCTACTAAGGCTTCTATGTTTTCTAGATTGGGCACAGCTCCTCTTTATACCCACTGCCACCCAACGTGGGACAGTTAGAATTTACCAGGAGACTACCACCCTGGCTATGCTGAGACTAAAGGTAGACTATAGGAAGGATCATACTAGTTTGCTCTAAGCAGGCGAGTATGACCCTTTCAGTACATGAGAACAAGATACTCAGAATCACCCTGGTGCAGATAATAATAAGGACCTTGTGGGTACCATCTAGATTACATGAAGCTCATGAAGTTAAGATGTATTACTTTATATCAGCCCCCTCTCTCTCCAGTGTTTAACATAAGAGATAATCTCGGGATTAGTCCTTGGTGTAACCTTTGTTTATACCTACAATAGGGTGTGGCACTACACTCTGTTTAGGGTTCTTTGTTGGCATGACAACCTCCCGATTGGGTTACTTTGGTGTATATAAGGGGCTGACTTGAGGCCTCTTCACCTTTTGCCTTTTGGTTCCTCAGCCTTCAGCTTTTGGCTCCTGCGGCTTCTGGCTTTTGGCTTTTGGCCTTCTTCTTTGTGGGATCTCTCCTTGTGAGCGCTCATTCCCCTTGGAAGCTTTTTCTCCTTTACGTGGTGGTCGCCATCTTGGCCTACACATGGCTGGGGTTCTAGCCTGGAATCCTAAGCACCGGGCTTTTCCTTTTGCTGATTTGTATGCCTGAACCTGTGATAAGTAAAGCCTTTTAAAACTGCACCGGATTCCTGAGTTTTCATCCGTTCCTCGCCCGGCTCGGAGGTAGAAGGGAACTCGCTTCCCGGCACTGTTGGGGACCCCATCGGGCGCCCGACAATATCTCATTGTTGTTTTGATTTGCATTTCCTGGATGATAAGTGATATAGAATATTTTTCTTATATTTGCTGGTTGTTGATATAACTCTCTTAAAGAAATTTCTGTTCTTCTCGTCCCCTCGTATTTTAATGAGGTTGTTATTTTCTTGTTAAATTCTACCAATGCTTTAAAAATATCTTGGAGAGCAGTGCTTTGTCAGATGGTGGACAAATATTTTATTTCCTAGCTGGGGAATGTCTTTTAATTACAAAACTGTCAGCTGGTAGAATCTTTTTGGAAAACAATATAGACACTTCTCAAAAACTGACCTTTGAGCTTCCACATGGCCCAGCAATTCCACTTCTTGGCATCTACCACAAGGGCACAAAAACTTCATTCAGAAAAGACATTTGCACTTATATGTTCATTGTAGCGCTATTAACAATAGCCCAAATCTGGAAACAACCCAAGTAACCTAGAATAGATGACCAAGAAACGATTAAAATAACTGGTTCATCCACTCAGCAGAATACTATTAGGCTGCTAGAAAAGACAAGATCATGGAGTTTTCTGCTATGTAGATGGGTCAGGAGAGTATCACTGAGTGATATCGAGTGATATAGAACATAGGTGAATCAGAAGGACAGGAACAGATACAGAGTAATGTTTCTCATAGGCAGGATATAAAAAACGCAGTAAGGAAGCAACAAATGGCCAAAGGCAGCAGAAACTGAACTGATTGAGGGAAGCTAATGATGGTAAGGGGGTGGAAAAGTGGACAGACACTGGGTCAATGGGGCCAACAGTGGAGGCCAACAGTGGAGAGAAGCAGACATGGACACTCTGGGCAGTGCGGGTAGAGGCTGCATTGATGAAATTTTGTTTTTATTTTTTTATTATTTAATTTTTTGCTGGACTGTTTCATGCATGAAATACCATTAGCAATATTATAAATCATGGTGCTTAAAGGAAATAATAATAATTTTTTCTTTAGAAAGGCAGCTAGAATATGGTAGCCCCAAATGTCATCTAGGTTAGGGGCTAAGCACTTGGCGTGAAGGATCTCTATGAATTTTGCAGCTTCTTTTTTTTAAATTTTTTTATTGTAACACCATGTGATATACAATTAAAGAGCTGTTCCTGATTTGTTTCAGTCATACATTCTTCCAGCACCAGTCCACTCCACCAGTGCCCTATTCCTACCACCAATGTTCCAAATTCCCTCCCCCTCCTCTAGCCTGCCTCTATAGCAGGCACTAGTCTTCTTATCTCTTCTCTCTCTCTCTTTCTTTCTTCTCTCTCTCTCACACATACATTGTGGCTTGCCTTATAGACATTTAGGGATTGCCATGTAAATCCCTTTGTGTACATTGAATGTTTGGTTCTAGTGTGGTGTTAACATTTCCCACAATTAGTAGAGCACTAGTATATATTTATATACCACTAATGAATGCAGTCCTTTACCTTCTGTCCTGTTCCTTCTGATTAATTTCACTTAGAATGATAATCTCCATGTCCATCCATTTGCATGTAAATTTCATGACTTTTTTTTTTTTGTATTTAACATTTTATTATACCACCGTGAGATATACAATTACAACGTTGTTCACGCTTGGGGGTTTCGGTCACATAGTGTTCCAGCACCCCGCCCTCCACCAGTGCCCCTCAGCCACCACCCATGTCCCCAATTCCCTCCCCCTCCCACATCCCGCCTAAATGGCAGGTTCTTTATCTCCTCTCCTCTCCCTCTCTCTCTCCTCCTTCTCCCACACATTGTGGGTTGCACTACGTACACTTAGAAGCCATCACTTGCATTTTTTTGTCTGTATTTAATGCTCAGTTCTATGTTAGTATCAGAACTTTAGACATTTATTCACTCATGTTCCTTTCTCTATCTAAACCAACCTCTGACTCCCACACGCTTGCGGTAATTTCCACTTTTGGTAAGATCACCTAGTATATTTATGTCATGCAAATAAATGCAGTCATTCTATGTCTCTCTCTTTCCTTCTGACTAATTTCACTCAACATGATTCTTTCCATATCCATCCATTTATAGCAAAATTTCATAACTTCATTTTTTCTGACAGCTGCATAGTATTCCATTGTGTAGATGTACCACAGTTTCTTTATCCAGTCCTCAGTTCTCGGGCATACTGGTTGTTTCCAGGTTTTGGCTATTGTGAACAGTGCTGCTATGAAAATAAAAGTGCGGATTGTGTTTCCGCTGTGCGTTTTTGGCTTTCAGGGTATATTCCCAGGAGCGGTATGGCTGGGTCAAAGGGGAGCTCAATTTCTAGTCTTTGGAGGAATGTCCATATTGCTTTCCAGAAAGGTTGTACAAGTCGACATTCCCACCAACAGTGTATGAGAGTCCCCTTTTCCCCACATCCACGCCAGCACTTGTTGCTTTTACCCTTTTGGATATGGGCCATTCTCTGTGGTGTGAGGTGATATCTCATTGTTGTTTTGATTTGCATCTCTCTGATGATTAGTGATGATGAGCATTTTTTCATATGCCTTTTTGGCCATTTGGATTTCTTCCTTGTCAAAGTTTCTGTTCATCTCCTCTCCCCATTTTCTAATGGGGTTGGCTGTTTTTTTCTTATGTAGCTGTACCAGTGCCTGATATATCCTGGATATTAACCCCTTATCAGATGGGTATTGGGTGAATATTCTTTCCCATTCTGTGGACTGTCTTTCTATCTTGGTCACTGTTTCTTTTCGAGGTGCAGAAGCTCTTCAGTTTCATGTAGTCCCATATATTTATATTTTCTTCTAGTTGCTTTGTTAATGGTGTTTCACCTTTGAAGATGTCTTTAGCATTGATGTCGTGGAGGGTTTTTCCTATATTTTCTTCAACGTACTTTATGGATTCAGGTCTGACATTGAGATCTTTAATCCATTTTGAACTGATTTTTGTGCAAGGTGTTAGACACAGGTCCAAATTCATTTTTTTACATGTAGCTGTCCAGTTTTCCCAGCACCACTTGTTGAAGAGGCTTTCCCTTACTCCAGTCTGGACTCTTTGCACCTTTATCAAAGATTAACTGATCATGTCTTTGAGGGTGGGTGTCAGGATACTCAACTCTATTCCATAGGTCCACCGGTCTGTTTTTATTCCAGTACCACGCTGTTTTAATTACTGCTGCTTTGTAGTACAGTTTGAGGTTGGGAAAGGTGATGCCTCCCATCTTCTTCTTCCCAAGGATTGCTTTAGCTATCCGTGGGGGCTTATTATTCCATACAATTTCAGAAGTGTTTGGTCAATTTCTTTAAAGAATGTCATGGGAATCCTTATAGGAACCGCATTGAATCTGTACAAAGCTCTAGGGAGTATTACCATCTTAACAATGTTAATTCTCCCCATCCATGAGCAGGGAATGTGTTTCCATTTCCTCGTGTCCTCTTTTATTTCTTGAAGCAGTGTCTTGTAGTTCTCTTTGTATAGGTCCTTTACACACTTGGTTAAGCTGATTCCTAGGTATTTGATTTTCTGTGGCACAATTGTGAATGGAATCGATTTCTTAATATCCCTTTCTTCTCTTTCGTTATTTGTGTATAGGAAAGCCACCGACTTTTGGGTATTGATTTTGTACCCTGCCACTCTACTATACCTATCTATTGTTTCTAAGAGTTTTTGGGTCGAGAGTTTAGGGTTCTCTAGGTATAATATCATGTCATCTGCAAATAATGATAGCTTGATTTCTTCCTTGCCTATCTGGGTGCCCTTAATGTCCTTTTCTTCTCTGATTGCTATGGCGAGTACCTCCAGTACTATATTGAATAAAAGAGGTGAGAGAGGGCAACCTTGTCATGACTTTTTTTTGACAGCTGCATGATATTCCATTGTGTAGATGTACCACAGTTTCTTTAACCAGTTTTTCTGTTCTTGGGCACTCGGGTTATTTCCAGATTCTGGCTATTGTGAAAAGTGCTGTGATGAACAACGAAGTGCAGATAGTATTTCTTCTGTATGTTTTTGGGTGTCTAGGGTATATTTGCAAGAGTGGTATTGCTGGGTCAAATAAGAGCTCAATTTCTAGCTTGCAGAAGAATGTCCATATTGTTTTCCAAAAGGGTTGGACCAGTCGGCACTCCCACCAACAGTGGGTGAGAGTCCTTTCTCCCTGCATTCACACCAGCACTGGTTGTTCTTGCTCTTTTGGATGTGTGCCAGTCTCTGTGGCACACCACAAAATCAATTTGTTACCATCTTTGTTACCATTTTTGAGGTAACAAAAATGATACCTCATTGTTTTGATTTGCATCTCCCTGATGATTAATGATGAAGAGCACCTTTTCATATGCCTTTTGGTCATTCAAATTTCTCCTTTTTGGAAGTTTATGTTCATTTCTTCTCCCCATTTTTTGATGGCGTTGGCTGTTTTCTTCTTGTAAAGTTCTACCGGTGCCTGATACATCCTGGATATTAACCCCTTATCAGATGGGTATTGAGTGAATATTCTTTCCCAGTCTGTGGGCTGTCTCTGTATCTTGGTTATTGTTTCTTTTGAGGTGCAGAAGCTTTTCAGTTTTATATGCTCCCATTTGCTTTGTCAGTAGTGTTTTGTCTTTGAAGATGCCTTTAGATTCGATGTCATATAGCATTTTTTCCTATGTTTTCTTCGATGTACCTTATAGATTCATGTCTGATATTAAGATCTTTGATCCATTTTGATCTGACCTTTGTGTATGATGTTAGAAGGTCTAAGTTCATTTTTTACATGTAGCTGTCCAGTTTTCCCAGCACCACCTGTTGAAAAGACTTTCTTTGCTCCACTTAATATTGTTTGCTCCTTTATTAAAGATTACGCGATCAGATATTGGAGAGTGTGCGTCAAGATATTCAGTTCCATTCCATAGGTCTACAGGTCTGTCTCTATACCAATACCATGCCGTTTTGATTACAACTTGCAGCATCTCTTAAAGGCACGTGCCATCTCTTAAAGGCATGTCTGGGTTCCTGTGGGTTAGGGTTAGGGTGAAGCATGTAGGTGAAGTATGCAGGTAGGTGAAGCATGCAGGTTAAATAGGGTGAAGCATGTAGGTGAAGCATGCATGTAGGTGAAGCATGCAGGTTAAATAACTTGCTTTGCTGCGTGTGGGGTCTGGATTAGAGTGTCTCATCGCTGATACATCAGGGGTTTCAGGGAACCTCCAGAAAAGAATGCCTCTAAATAATGGGGCTATTACTCAGACTGCTCCTTGACGATATGTTCTTCCCCTTCTTGCAGTTACTATTATACTGGGGCCTGGGGATCACTGACTGGGAGAGGAGGGTGGAGCTCACTGAATGAGTTTGGTTTCTGTCACCACAGGCCCACTCTAGTCTTGCTCAGCTTTCCAGACCTTACACCTGGGCCTCAGTTCCACATCATTAGCCCTGTGCTCTCTTTTGGGGTCGTTTCTCCTGTGAAGCGTTTCCCTTTCTCCAGAAAACATTGAGTTTCCTCACAGAGAACACAGCTTTTTCCTTGTGAGAGTCCGGAGGTTAGACAGCGCCCTCTTCAGGCTGGCTGAGAAGGCGCTCATGGGGTGGTGCGGGTGAGGGCTGAGGGATAATGGGATCTCCCATTCACTGGTGGAGTTGTTTCTAAGGGATGATTCTGCTTCCCTTACGCAGGGAGCTGCTCTTTGAGAGACTCAGTCCTAGCTAGAAACCCTAGGGCAGTGTTTCTCAAAGTGGACGATTGCAGAGGGACCATCATAACCTGGATGCCACCGGGAGCCACGAGGAGGGTAGAATTTCCAGGACGAAAAAAAAAAAAAGGCTGTGTGTGTGTGTGTGTGTGTGTGTGTGTGTGTGTGTTTCCTGAGAAGGGGCCAACAGGCCAGTAAGTCTGGACACTCTGGCCTCGTGGTTTTTCTGACTGTCCTCAGGACTTTCCTTCCTAGCACTCAGCATTTCATCACAGCAACAAACTTGAATCTTATTTATTTGCCCCTTTCTCTTCCATCTGTCAATCCAGGGGATTTAAAGCATCCTGAGTTAGTTAAAAAAATTTGTAAATCTAGTAATGTGTATGTGTTGGGGGTGAGAGCTGAGGCACTCTATGCAGTGCTCAGGAGATCTGGGACCCCACAAGTGATCAGCCAATCTGGCTAGTGGTTCAGTGTAAGGGTCAGGGGATGTCATACTGCTCCGGCCCGGCAATGCGGGAATCCTTGGGCCACCCCAGGTATGTCCCTGGTGATGTTGAAGGAACACGGGCTGCCAGGACTCATTCTGGCACATGCCGGGTATACCCCATAGCAGCCAAAGCATCATTCAGTGCAGGGCAGGGCTAGTCTGCTTCCAGCCACTATTTTCCCCTCCATCCTCAGACTCGACTTTCTACCTCTTCCATCCAACCAAACAGCTCCATTCCAGGTGTTCATGTCTCTGGGTCCTCACTCGCACCCCCTGAGAGATCTGAAATGTCCTCTTTAATGCTCTGAAAGATCAGATCGTCCCTTCTGAAGGAAGCACGTCTCTGAGCAAGCAGGGACTTCTGAGTTCACTTCATTGTTACACATCGACTACCTCTGAGGCACAGTAACTGTCTCAGAGACATTGACTGAATTCAAACACCCCTATATCCTCTGGGACTCGAGCAGTTTCCATGAAGATTCTTAGCCCTGACAATAGGTTCCTTTATGTGGCAAATACAAGTCATTCAAGTTTCTAGCTTAGATTTTTGCAAGCATTTTACCTGTCATTTCTTTGCTTTTTTTTTTTAACTTTTGGAGCTCACTGTCTCATTGTATCACTGTCTTCCTGTTCATCATAAATTTGCTTGAGCGGGCAAGTGACTTCTCTATATGTCCTGTCTCATACTAGTAGAGCCCAAGGGCATCTGCTTGCTCCAGGAACATAAAGAGCCTCAAACCATTCCATCAGGTCATGGGAATGAGGTCTATAATTATTACTGGTCTTTGGCATATAAAATACGACACGGGTAGCTTGCCAGGCTCTGCTGTGCGGGTGGCATACTCTTGTAGTGACCTCTGATCTCCAGCATTTATTGAAGAACCATGCAGCCACAAGTGGCTGCACTAGCCAGGTTGTGATCAGCTCTTCTGCTGGGTGGAGTTCTGATGAAAGGGGAGTTAATATGTGGAAAATGGTGGCCCTCATGGAGTGGGGTATCGTCTGGCTTTTTGTGAGGCTCTGCTGGGGTGGCGGGCCAGGGCTTGAACCTGCCACCCCTCCCGGGTGAATCGTGAGCATCTGGGCACAGGGAGAGCTGGTAGCAGCTCTTATTCAGGGCTTATTCCTGGCTCTGAACTCAAGCACTCCTGGCAGTGCTCGGGGACCATATGGGATGACAGGGATCAAACCTGGGTCAGCTTCATGCAAGGCAAATATCCTACCCACAGTACTATCACTTTGGCCTCTTTTGCTTTGTTTTGATGAAGCCCTGGGTAACCAGTGGCATTGAGGGTACACTCCTATCTCCGCTCAAAGAACGCTCCCTGAAGTTAGGGGTCTCTGTTCTGTGCAGGGGATCAAACTCAAATCAGCATTTGTATATTTTTTAAATATTTTATTATACCACCGTGAGATATACAATTACAGCGTTGTTCGTGTTTGGAGGTTTCGGTCACATAGTGTTCCAGCACCCTGCCTTCCACCAGTGCCCATTTCCCACCACCAATGTCCCCAATTCCCTCCCCTCTCCCATAGCCTGCCTCCATGGCGGGTTCTTTTTTTTTTTTTTTTTTTGTGGTTCCCATTAATGCCTTTCTTCTTTTTTTTAATTATTATACCACAGTGAAACATACAATTACAAAGGTGATCATAATTGGTTCTTGGTAATACAGTATACCAGCACCCATCCCTCCACCAGTGCCCCATTTCCACCACCAATGTACCCCTCCCCCCTCCTGCCCACCCCCATGCTGCCTTAATAGCAGGTACCCCAGTTTCCTCTTTCTCTCTCTCTCTCTCTCTCTGTCTCTGCATCTCTCAGCCTCTTATTTTACACATTGTGGCTAGCCCTGCAGGTATTTAGAGTTTATCACTTAAGTCTCTTTGTGTATATTCAATGGTGAGTCTTAATCTGCCATTACCATTTCCCACATTTAGTAAAACACTGGTATCTATTTATGTCGTATTAATGAATGCAGTCATTCTATATCTGTCCTTTTCCTTCTGACTAATTTCACTCAGCATGATAGTCTCCATGTCCATCCATTTGCAGGTAAATTTCATAATGTCATCTTTTCTGACAGCCGCATAGTATTCCATAGTGTAGATGAACCACAGTTTCTTTAGCCAGTCCTCTGTTCTCGGGCATTTAGGTTGTTTCCAGATTCTAGCTATAGTGAATAGCGCAGAGATGAATAAAGAAGTACAGATAGTGTTTCTGCTATGTGTTTTTCGGTCTCTAGGGTATATTCCCAGGAGTGCTATTGCTGGATCAAATGGGAGCTCAATATCTAGTTTTCGGAGGAATGCCCATATTGTTTTCCAAAAGGGCTGGACCAGTCGGCACTCCCACCAACAGTGGATCAGAGTCCCTTTTCCCCACATCCACGCCAGCACTGGTTGTTCTTGCTGTTTTGGATGTGTGCCAGTCTCTGTGGGGTGAGATGGTACCTCATTGTTGTTTTGATTTGCATCTCCCTGATGATTAAAGATGAAGAACACTTTTTCATATGCCTTTTGGCCATTCGAATTTCTTCTTTTTTGGAAGCTTCTGTTCATTTCTTCTCCCCATTTTTTGATGGGGTTGGCTGTTTTTTTTTGTGGAGTGCTACCAGTGCCTGATATATCCTGGATATTAACCCCTTGTCAGATGGGTATTGGGTGAATATCCTTTCCCACTCTGTGGATTGTCTTTGTATCTTGGTCACCGTTTCTTTTGAGGTGCAGAAGCTTTTTAGTTTTATATAATCCCATTTGTTTATCTTTGCTTCCATTTGCTTGGTCAGTGGTGTGTCATCTTTAAAGATACTTTTCATTTCGATGTCGTAGAGTGTTTCTCCTATGTTTTCTTCGATGTACCTTATAGATTCATGTCTGATGTTGAGATCTGTAATCCATTTTGATCTGACTTTTTGTGCATGGCATTAGAAGGAGGTCTAAGTTCATTTTTTTACATGTAGCTGCCCAGTTTCCCAGCACCATTTGTTGAAGAGGCTTTCTTTGCTCCACTTAATATTTTTTTGCTCCTTTATCAAAGATTAAGTGGTTGTATATTTGAGAATGTGTTTCAGGATACTCAGTTCTATTCCATAGGTCTACAGGTCTGTCTCTATACCAATACCACACTGTCTTAATTACAACTGCTCTGTAGTAGAGCTTGAGGTTGGGGAAAGTGATACCTCCCATCTTCTTTTTCCCAAGGATTGCTTTAGCTATTCGTGGAGTTTTATTATTCCATACAAATTTCAGGAGTGTTTGTTCAATTTCTTTGAAGAACATCATGGGTATCTTTATAGGGACCGCATTGAATCTGTATAAAGCTCTAGGGAGTATTACCATCTTGATAACGTTAATCCTTCCTATCCATGAGCAGGGAATATGTCTCCATTTCCTCAGGTCTTCTTTTATTTCCTGAAGTAACGTTTTGTAGTTTTCTTTGTAGAGATCCTTTACATTCTTTGTCAAACTGATTCCTAGGTATTTGATTTTCTGCGGCGCAATTGTGAATGGAATAGTTTCTTTAATGTCCCTTTCTTCTCTTTCGCTGTTAGTATATAGGAAGGCATGGCAGTTTCTTTATCTCTTTTCTCTCTCCCTCTCTTTTCCTTCTCTTACATACTGTGGATCAGCATTTGTATTTTTGGGCTTCAGATTGTGAGTACAAGTCCAGAGACTAGATTTGAGTGTGACCCTTAGTGTCACCGTATTTACAAGTGGGCTTTCCCCTAATGGCTGAGCACTGGGTCTACTCTTTATTTCAGAGCCTTCTCAATGGTTATAGGAAATGACTGGAGACCACAGCCAGTCTTTTAAGCATTCAAGAGGCAGATTAGAGCTAATTTAAAGAAGAGGAATAAATGGTACTCTCTCGGGAGATAATTCCTAGTCTCAGATGCTGGATGATTTTCTAAATTAAAAGCTTCAAGCTTATTAGCAATAACCACCTTCGTTTGTGTAAGGGAATTCAAACTGCTCAAGTTTCTCTGAGTGCTAATTTAAATAACTCAATTTAAATGGCAAAATGGCACTGATGCCAGTGATAACAAATTAGAGTAATAAAATTTCAAGGCTGAAGCAGTATGCAGATATTTCATCCACCACTTTAGTGTACAGGAGAGGGTGCTGTAGATGGCTTGGGCAGATTACTGTCACATATCTCGAGGCAGAGTTGCAACTCCCACCTGTCAGGTGGGAAGTCTCCCCAAGAAAACGGGTAGAGCTGTGGACAGCCGGGGGCTGCCAGTGGTTTGGAACATAAGCTGTAGCAAGATGTATGGCTAAGCCTTTGAAGGGGATTAAGATAGTCCGGTAAGGAAAGTGGATGTGGGGAGGAAGGGACTCTCATCCATTGTTGGTGGGAATGTTGAGTGGTACAGCCATTTTGGAAAACAATATGGACAATATAACCTAATCATGAACAGTTTTTGAATTGTATATCTCACGGTGGCATAAATAAAAAAAAAATAAAATGAAAAAAAAACCAAGTTCTTTTGGTTATAAGCAATAGAACCAACCAGAGCCCATTTTGATGAAAAAAAAAGGGACTTCATTGGCTCATGTAATTAATTCCCAGAAAAGATAAAGGTTTTTTTCCAAAACTATTTCCTAATCCATGTTCCAGTCTTCGGTCTTTGCTTTTAAGGTCGTAAATGTCTTTGAGATGTCAGCAGATGAGGCTAAGTAGACTCTCTCTCTTCCCCTCTCCAAATGAGCAGACCCCTCTTCCTTCAAAGCTTTCCTGAAAGGTGCTCTTGGAATCGATGAGCTCTGTTGGCATCAAATGCTCACTGTACTCCCAAAGGACTGTGAATGGAAAAGGTCCCATTTTCAACACTGCTTAGGAGCAGAAATAGGGATCAGCTTCCCTAGAAAAAAGGGGTGAAGCTCCCAGGAGGATGGAGTCCGTGTGGGTGGGGTGGCTGCCAAAAAAAAAAAAAAAAAAACTCTTCAGGCTTGAAACAAAGGACAGTTTATCTGTTGTGGGCACTGAAGAAAAGGTCAGCATTGGATCAACGCTTAAAAAACTCTTGGTGGATGGGGAACCCAATCCTTGAATTTTATTGGAAGCAAAAAAAAAAAGTCCTCCGTTGTCGGGCGCTCCTCCGGGGGTCCCGACAGTGCCGGGAAGCGAAGTTCCCTTCTACCTCCGAGCCGGCGAGGAATGGATGGACACTCAGGAATCCGATGCGGTTTTAAAAGGCTTTACTTATCACAGGTTCAGGCATACAAATCAGCAAAAGGAAAAACCCGATGCTTAGGATTCCAGGCTAGAACCCCAGCCACGTGTAGGCCAAGATGGCGACCACCACGTGTAAAACTTCCAAGGGGAATAAATGCTCACAAGGCGAAATCCCACAGGGAAGAAGAAGCCCGGGAGAGCGGGAACCGGCAAGTTAATACCCCCCCCAACTCAGACCTTCCCTCCCATTGTTATGGAAAGCAGGGAGGGCCCAATGCCCTTAGGTAGTCCCTCCCTGCATCTCACCTAGGGCCTTTACTGTGCTAATGTTTTGAGCCGGGAAGGCCTTTGAAATGTAGAGAAGGGGGTTTCTGAGATGGCATGTCACTGTACCAAAGATCAACACCAATGCCAGTTAAATATTTCTCCAAGCCTTCACAAGTCTCCTCTGCTTCATTGTAGTTTTATATTTTATCAGGGAGCCATGCTTGTTTGTTTGGAAGCAAACAGCATTTCTCTCTGGTCTAATTACTTAGGTGTCCTTACGTGGCCAGGCTAATATGCTGGTAAGATCTAGCTAGTCCCACGATGATTGTGATAGCATGGGAGAATATTTATACCAGCTAGTACAGCATACATGGTCGGATAAACTGCCACATTTAGACTACCCCCTTATCTACGGAGTGATTTGCGGAAGGCAATCCAGAGCAGATGCAGCGGCCCTTAGGAGTCCTGCAACACTCCGTCCACCCCATACATACACCCCTTCGCCCCTTCTCCTTCCAGGATACTCCCCAGTTTGCATGGGAGAGGGACGTTCTAGGAGAGAGGGTAGACACAGCCCCTGGGTGTGGGCAGAAAACATTAAAGAGTTGGGGGGCCAACCCCGGTTTCATCCCTAGCACCCCCTATGGTCCCCTGAGTCCCTCCAAGAGTGATCCCTGAGCATAGATCAAGGAGTAAGTTCTGAGTCAGCACCACCCACCGGGTATGGCACAAAAACAAAAAAAAGAAAGAAAGGAGGGAAGGAGGGAGAGGAAGAAAGAAAAAAGAAAGAAAGAAAAGCAATGGGAACTAATTCTAATGTGAATAAGCTAAATAAAATAATCACCCTCCTGGGAGAAATTGCAGAGTAGTATAAATGCTTACTTCCCATGAAAAGTATTTTGCCCTGTTTGAAGCCGAATCATTTGTTTGCAGTCAATCATTTCAATTTTTTTGATGCACGGAAGCCCAGAAAATTGCTCTGATTTTTTGGTCACCTCAGTCAGTGATGCTGGGCCATGATAAAACTGGAATTATCCTTTTCCTTCACTGTAAGTAGGGATCACCTGCCTTTTTCTGGGTTCAATCTGATGTGCCTATCTAGTTGCTTTTTATTGTTATTTTGATATACTTAGTAGGGGCCTTGAACACTTAGGCTTGTCAAACTAGAAGTTCATCCCCCACTGCGAGGTAATGGAAATTTCTAACCACGAGCTGGGACTGTAATTGATTCTGTGCCAGAGAGGTGACACGTGGGAAAATCTTGGGACGTTGTTTATTACCGTTTCTTTGTCATTCTCAGCAGTAGAGTTTCTGATTTAGAAAACATTTCCTGGTTTTGAAAATTTAACAATACAGCTTCCAAGACTCAAAAGAAGTGAAGTGTGTAGATCATCAATGGGAAGAGCAAGGGGTAGGTTAGGGCGCCTGGTGGGCTTGCTGTTGTATTGCCTGTTTCAGCTTTATGACTTACCTCTACCTTGTAGTCTTTCTGTTTACTAAAGGCTGCTTTTAATTAGAAAAAATATGTATACTGAGAAAGTCTGTGGAGAACCTACTCATATCCATACTAATTTTGTATCTTTTAATTTTTGTGTCTTTTGCTTTCATTCCATGCAAGTAGACAGGGAGATTTTGTTGCTGTGGAGCTAGATAAAGGTGTATTGAAGGATTCTGTGGGCAGGGGTAACCGTGATACTCACCTTCCTTCTTTTTATGCTCCTGGATCTAATGGTGGATGCACATGGGGCGAGGCTTTTGCTACCTGTGCAGAGATTTGTACTGTGGCAGTTTCCATAGCGGTTACCACGTTCACCTCACAAACCATCTGGAAGGACCCCTCTTCCTTGCAGGACTTAATCACCACAAGTAGAGGAGCTTAAGAGTTTAGAACTTGCTTAGAAAATCTACTTGAGAAGCTCAAAGGGTGCTTAAAGGGCTTGGACGCTTTCTCAGAAGAGAACATTAAAGTATGCCTTTGTCATCAAACATATCTCAACTGGGTGAACGACTAAGGGTGTCATTTAAGAAATCTTCCCATCATGGTGATTCGATCACTGTATCACTGTCTCCCCGTTGTTCATCGATTAGCTACACAAGGCTATATCTTGGGACTTTCAAGTGGCCAATAGAACCTCCATGTGGTTGCATTGCAAAAACAGCGCAGTTCTGATGACACAGAATCACTTGTTGGTGGAAGTTAACAGTGAACATCAGGAACTGGAGATGCAGTGTGCTATCACTCTCCTCAATTTAACAAGATCCAGTGGTGAGAACCAAGTGAGGAATAGTAATGTATCAGTACCTTTTTGCAGCATTGTTGATTGGGGTGGTAGCTGGTATCTGCTTCTAGAAAATATTACAGATTGCTTTAGATTTTAAACAAGTGTAAAGGGGAAAATCAGTGACCAGCTTGTACTTTTAGTTCCAGTAGAATGGCTAAAGTTTACCCTTCTAAACCATGTTCCTCTAGAGTTCAGTAAAAAGAACAAGTGTTAGATTGCCTTCACGTGCAGGCTGGGACAGAGGGTATGATGGTAGCTGAGAAGGAACTACATTTTAAGTTACTGATCCCACTTAAGAAAGGAAAATTGCTACTTGGTGGGCAAAAACTAAACAAAAACCCTGTCTTTAGCCTAGAAAGCATTGCAGACTCCACACTGAGTTCAGAGCCACGGAAGAGGCAGAGGAAGACGCACAAGATTTTTTTTAGATTCTTGATTGTATAATCATCAAATCAGATGATTATACGTTCACAATAAATTTTAAGGTGGGCAACTTCGTTTTAATGTACAGAGGGCGATTTGTCGAAAAAAGGGGATGGGAAATTAATTATAGAATTACAAGGTTTTACCCACAGCTTTTGGAATATGAGATCATCAGCATGGTGAGCTGAAACGGAATTTCTGTTGTCTAAGTTAATGTCATTGGGTGACTGATGACCTGAGGCCAGTGTGATGAGTTCCTCTTTGCGTCTCCACCCTACAACCAGAGCTTGACTGGAAGCTGCTTTTCACAGCAATGACTATCTCAGTTTCCATTGGGTTATTTCTGCATGGTTGATGAGACCTTTTTAGGTTGTTTAAAGCAGCTGTTAGCAGAGGCACCATCTAGCCATTAGCAGAGGCACGTTGAGTAAAGATTGTGATGCTCACCAGGGTGACTTCGGTCTTACACATGCTCTGCTAGGGGGTGTACTTTCTGACCATGGAACTGGTAAACATTTTTTTTTTAATGTGTGCCATTCACTGGTTTTGTGTTGCATACACAATCTTGGCTCTCAGGTGACTAGAAATCACTTGCAGCACCAGGGATGGCAGCTGCCAGGCTCAAATAGAATTGTACTCAATTCATGGGAGATGCCAGGGATTTGAACTTAGGACCAGATGGACCATATGCTTGCAAGACAGGACCTCTATTGCACTGCAGGTTTATCCAGATCTCTGGTATGATTTTTTTTGACAAATTTTGACAATTTTTTTGTCTGTTTCTGACAGTGCTCAGGGTTTACTCCCGACTCTGCTCAATGATCACTCTGGCAGACTCAGGGTACAGAGATTGAACCCAAGTCAGTCACATGCAAGGCAAATATTTTACCAGCTGTACTATTGTTTTGGCCCTAGAATGATTTGTTTAAAATCTTTCTCACTAGTTTCTCACTACTCCATGGAAGCTGGAATGTTTTCTGATTTTGGTGCTATTATTTTTTCTGTAGTTAGAAATAGAATATAAGTAATACTAAGCTTTATTATACACTTGGTTCACACGTGCAGTGTTTGTGCATGTGTAGTATAGATGAATTGGGAATGAGAGGGGTTATATCTATTATAGTAAGTTAAGAGATCTTTTTTAAAAAATTATTTTTGAATATCTTAATTTATTTTTTAAATTAAATCACCAGAGTCACACAGTTACAAACTTGGTCATGCTTGGGTTTCAGCCATATAATGTTCCAACATCTGTCCATTCACCAGTGTACATGTCCCACCACCAATGTCCCCTGTTACCCTCCTGCCCTCTACTCTCTCTTCTTTCTCTCTCGTTAAGAATTCTGTCTCAGTCTCTGTTTCAGTCTCTCTCTTCTCTTTTCTCTCTCTCTTTCTCATTAAGAATTCTTTACCTTCAAATTTCTTTCTTAGCTGCATTGCCAATATTTCATTTGCTCTGTGCATCACATTCAGAATGTGATAAAATGGTATATAAAAACTTAGATCGGGGCAGGTAGCTTCTCACTCGTGGTGCGGCTACCTGATTTCCTGAAGCTCCTACTTGGAAACTTCTAGAAGGTATAGTCCTGTCAACCAATTAGGAGGGAAGGTTCTTATTTAAAGCTAATCCTGTTAAGGATGCATAAACTGCGATTTCTGACAATTTACCATAAATTCAGGCTGATTTGAACCTCAGGACAGAGAAAGCATTTACTTTTTTACTGAGTGCAGCCAACAACATTGACAAGAAAATAATTCAAACCAAAAGTAGTTTTTTCAATTAAGAATTTTGACTAGCTGGGGCCGGAGCGATAGCCCAGCGGGTAGGGCATTTGCCTAGCACAGGGCCGGCCATGCCAGCCTGGGTTCGATCCCCGGCATCCCATATGGTCCCCCGAGCACCACCAGGAGTAATTCCTGAGTGCAGAGCCAGGAGTAACCCCTGAGCATCGCCGGGTGTGACCCAAAACAAAAAAAAAAAAAAAAAGAATTTTGACTAGCCCATGCTTTTCTCAAGTCTCAGTGTCTTAAAAAGTGTATTTTTAAGTTTCTACCACAAGAGGGCATATTAGTTCATCACTATAAATCCACTACTGTTGATTTTAATTCAGTAAAAATAAAATTAATAATGAAATATCTGTATATAATACATTATTTATAATATTAAATATATAATATTGTAAATATTATGTATTAAGATATTTATCTACTTACTTTTGGAGAGAAAATTAATGTTGTCTAGGAAGGGTCTTGTGATTTTAGTTGCTGCTTCTACCAACCTTGGTTCCTTATTCTTATACCATTTACTTTTCCCTTTTGCCTCAGCTTTCTGAGTTGTGGGTTTCTTCCAGGTGCGAATTTTGCCTTTTGAATGCATCAATAGCCACTAAAGTGTTATTGTTTATTACTTTTCTTTGAGACTACAGCCAAAATAAAAAAATTTGACCTGGTCACCAGAACAGATCCAGGCTTGAACTGTACATCAATCTGATTGCAACTTAATCCAGTTGTGGACATTAATAGGAAGCATTTTGCTTCATCAAGGGTTCATTTTACCTCTTTTATTGCTCTTTTGTGTGTGTGTGTGTGTTGTGCATGTAAATTACAGGCTTGCATGAGGATAATTGTCCTTCAGAGGTGGTGATTATGGCCAGAACTCTGCCAATGCAGGAATACCTCCAGGAATCTTTACCAGAGCAGGACAACTTGGGTGCAGATGAAAAGTACCCCTTGATCTTTACACAACTGAATATTGATGAAGGCCCTATCCGGTATGTAGTGACAGCTCCTGAACAAAACTGTCCCCACTCCCACCCCTTGCCCTCCCCCCCCCCACACACACACCCCGTACTGGATGTGAAAAATGGTTTTCAAGCTCTCAGTGGAGTTGAATCTTGGTGGATATCATCCCTAGTCATATTTTTTTTGAGGTACAAAATTTCACAGCTCAAAAGTACTTGTGTAAGACCACCTTAAATATCAAACAAATATCAAGGGTCTCTGTTGTGATTTTGTTCTAATCAACCAACCTTCCCCAAACATAGATATATTAAAAATTCTGATTTTTCCAACAGTACAGTTTATGAAATGCATCAGGAAACAGATCGTAACTCTTAGTTAATAGATTTAAGTATTTTAGATAAGAAAACAACTGGCTATTTATTCTACAGATTCATGAACTCTGAGAAGAGTGGGAGAGGGCATTCTTTTAAGATCCCATCAGATGCTAGAAGCTGCCCCTAAACCCAATACTCTAGTTCGTCATTGCTTAAATATCCCCAGTGTTGGAGAACTCGCTGATTACGAGATGGGTCCAGTTAAATATACTGCAGCTGGTAGAAAGCACTTGGTGCCAAGCTCGACTCTGCAAACACAGAAACTTCTTCGAGGTGGTGACTCTGAAAACTGAAAAAAAGAGTGTTGTCTTTTGTTAAATCTTTCCAAATATCTGAAGAAAAAAAAAAGTTATTCACTTCTCTTAGATTTGTATTCTTTTAGGTTGAACACTGGTTTCTCTGACTTTTGCTCATCTGTTGTGCTTACAAGCACCCGCACCACCCTAGATGCTCCCATTCTACGGAGCTTCACTCCTTCACTGTCCCTCTCAAATTGCACACCCAGATACTTAGCACAGGTAAGATCACAGTATGATTTATTCACCAGGGAACAGCTTCTCTCATTCTCTCCTTTTATTCAGTCAACAGATTCCCATACTCTGTGCACCTCTGGGCCAAGCTCTGTGGTAGGCATGATGTTATCAGTGGGTAACAATGGCCCGGTCTCTGCCATCAAGCAGCTCTGCTCCTGATTACCACATTAGTCAGCACAAAATAAGCATAGTTTACTCTGTGCTCGGGTCCTGTTTCTTTGTTTTGGGCTAGAATGGGGTCATTGTCATACTTTATTTTTTATTCACAAATGACAGAACAATTTCTATTGCTTTCTTTTAGATATTAAAAAGTCACTTGCAGCTCTTTGTTGGGAGCGCCGCAGGGTCCCCGACAGTGTAGGGAAGCGAAGTTCCCTTCTACCTCCGGCCGGCGGGGAACGGATGAAGACTCAGGAATCTGATGCAGTTTTAAAAAGGGCTTTACTATCACAGGTTCCAATATACAATCCAAGAGCAGGGAAAACCTCCGGACTCTGCGTTCCCAGCTAAGCCCCAGCCAGGTGCAGGCCAAGATGGCTGCCACCATGTATTGAGGCCCAACAGAGAATGGAGAGGACGGAGAAGCAAAACACCAAGGGAAGCTGAAATGGCAAAAGGGGAAAAAGAGAGAGAGAGCTTCTTTCTTGCAGCTTATTTTATAGCTAGAAATCCGCCCACATCCCAGCCAGCCCATTCTGGGCTGGGCTATCTAGAGATGAAAACAGGAAAATAGCTTTATAGAAATGTAGCAACTTCAGGAGACCATCTGGTTGTTTACAAGGACCCAGAGCTAATTAAAAGCCTCCTAGAAGAGCTGGGAGAAGCTATAAGCTAAATGTAACTTCCCCTGGTAGGAAGGATCAAGTGCCCTCAGGTAATTTCTCCCAGCACCTCACCTAATATCTGGAGCCAAGATCTGCCTGGAATTGCCTTTATAGGGTAAAGAAGGGGGTTTCTGAGATGGCATGTCTCTGTACCAAAGACTAATACTAATGCCAGTTAAATATTTCTCCAAGCCTTCACAAGAGTCTCGTCTACTTCACGATAGTTTTGTATTTTAGTTGCCTTTGAGTTATCAGGGAGCCATGCTTGCTTGCTTGGAGGCAAACAGCATTTCTCTCAGGTTTAATTACTTAGAGATCCAACGTGGCCAGGCAAATATGCTGGTAAGATCTAGCTAGTCCCACGATGCTTGTGGTAGCATGAGAGAATATTTATACCAGTCAGTACAGAATACATGGTCAGATAAGACTGCCACATTCAGCCTACCCCCTATCTATGAAGTGACCTGCAGGAGGCAATCCAGGGCAGATGCAGAGGCCTAGGCTTTTAGGTGTCCTGCAACAGCTCTTCAACATTTACTTCACCACGCCTAGGAAAGTACATTCTTCACACTGGAAACCATTAATGAGCACCTGCTTTCTTCGGATTATCTTTTCCAATTAGCTAACATTGTCCATGTGCTCTGCTTTATTTTGCATTACAGGAGTTCGATCTATTCTTTGACTTGAATTGATTTACTAAACACTTACTCTAATCTGTTACTATGGAGTATGGAGGGTTACCAGGGCAAATTTCATATTCTTTGCCCTCAGTAAATTAGGGGTGCCTGTTGGGGAGCTTTGCCGGGGTCCCCAACAGTGCCGGGAAGCGAAGTTCCCTTCTACCTCTGAAGCCGGTGAGGAATGGATGAAGACTCAGGAATCCGATGCAGTTTTAAAAGGGCTTTACTATTACAGGTTTCAATATGCAATCCAAGAGCAGGAAAACCTCCGGACTCTGCGTTCCCAGCTAGGCCCCAGCCAGGTGCAGGCCAAGATGGCTGCCACCACGTGTGAGGCCCAACAGAGAATGGAGAGGCCAGAGAAGCAAAAAAAGCCAAGGGAAGCCGAAATGGCAAAAAAGGGGAAAAAAGAGAGCTTCTTTCTTCTTGCAGCTTATCTTATAGCCAGAAATCCGCCCAAACTCCCAGCCCAGCCCATTCTGGGCTGGGCTATCTAGAGATGAAAATTCAAAGCCTCCCAGCAGAGCTGGGAGGAGCTAAGCCAAATGTAAACTTCTCCTAGAAGGGTCAAATGCCCTCAGGTAATTTCTCTCAGCACCTCATCCAATGTCTTTTTATATGCTAATGTCTTGAGCCAAGATCCACCTGGAAAAACCTCCACAGGGTAGAGAAAGGGACTCTTAGAGGAGTCCTGCAACAGGTGCCTACTGTACATAATTTAATATGAGGTACATTCTTTTTAATTTATTTTTAATTTAATTTATTTTATTATATACCGTGAGATATACAATTAAAAACTGTTCATGATGTTCATGATTAGGTTTCAGTCATACAGTGTTCCAGCACCCATCCCCCTACCAGAGCACATTTCCCGACCAATGTCCCTGGTTTCCCTCCCCTCTCCCCCCCCTGCCTCTATGGAGGCACTTTGCACCCCCTCTCAGTATTAGGTATATCCTCACCTTTCACTTAGTGGTATTGAGTGTGTGTGTGTGTGTGTCTGTGTGTGTGTGTGTGTGTGCTCAAGCGGGCATGCATGCATACATTTGCATGTGTGTACTAATGCAGATTTGACATATTTATCCTAATGGAAGAATATAATAGCCTCACAGAGGGTATAACATTTTAAGTTACACTTTAAGGAGGGTGAGCAAAAACAAGAAGTATCTCTGTTGTTCTGCACCCTGTTCACAGAGAAAAGTCAAAGCCACACATCCTCACACTTCCAATGACTTCTTCACACATTATTGTCCTGTATGACTCCCGAGGGCTCCAGGTGTTGAGACATCCTTGAGACATCATTTCCACTTTCAGTGGCACTTCAAAAAAAAACTAATGTTTGGGGCAGAAGAGATAGTACAGGGGTTAAAGCATATGCCTTGCATGCAGCTGACCTGGGTCTGATCCCTGCCACATACGGTCCCTGAGCTCACTGGGTTCACCTCTGGAGGCCCCTGAGTAACTCCTGGATGAGGACCTAGAGATCCTCAGCATTCTGGAATACAGACCTGGTTATCCTCAGCTCCTCAGGGCCTGTACAGCCTCATAATCTTAGACTCTTGCACTCAACTGCTAACCTTGTTGGCCAAGAATCACTGGGATGGATTCCACATATTCTTGAGCACTGCTAAAGCTCCCTGGCCAAGTCTCTCCACAGACTAGCGACTATCACCTTCAGTGGTCTAGAGGGGATTTCCCAGACATATTTGTCCTTCAGTCAGTCTGCAAATAGTTTTGACTATTATTTCACTGACTTTCCTAGCACTGGAAGAGAAAGCGAGGAGCTGTGTGGCAGAATACCGGGAGCCTGTGAAGCTGGTTTGCCTGGAACTGGTGTGATTGGGGACAGAACATTGGATGAGGTTGGGAGCACAGGTTAGCCAAGGACAGGGGCTAATTGGGACCTTTGATCCTGAGATGGGAAGCAATGAGTTATGAACAGAGGAGCAACATTGATATCTCTGAACATGACTAGTGACAGAGGAT